>JARHVA010002000.1:2212500-2462500 GCA_037957365.1 Torreya grandis
AAATAATGCCTACACATATCTTTATTGAGTGCCTGGGACTTTGTAGGTGCGCTACTTCTCTATAGGGTCTCAACAAATCCTGCAACAACTAGGGGTGAATTAGAAAGTCAATAAATTTGATTCGTAAAATCAAATTATTTTTTTACTTAGCTATTCAAAATTAAATTATTACCATAGATAATTGCATGAAAGAGGTCTTCCAATTCTTCATAGATGTGGTGTCCTATGTGAAAGTAATGCAGAATCCATAGTTTATCTGATATTAGAATCCTCATTTTATTTTAATTTTTTAGGACTAGTTCTCTCTAAGTTTGAAGTGGATTGGGTTAAACCCTCATAATTATTTAATTTTTGAAGATAATCATTTTCTCCTTTCAAGAGTTATAGTCTTGAAAATTTAATGGTATATGGCTTTACCCCATGTCTTTTGGGGTATTTAGAAAGAAAGAAATCAGGGGATCTTTAAGGAATTAAAAAAAAATAATACACTTGTGGCCTTGAAAATTATTCATTATATGAAGTAAAATTGTCTATATCAAGAATAAAGATAAGAAAAAATTAAAATGGGATGAATTGAAGATTGCAGAGAATTAGAGCCTTTCAAATGATGGCATAATTGACTATGATACAAAAAGAGATAAGGAATTTAACTAAATGGATCCTCCCTCCAATAGATTGGGTTAAACTCAATTTTTATGGGGCCTCTATATGGAACCATAGAAAAGCTAGGGTGAGGTTATTATATATAGTAAAGGCTCTTTCATTGTTGTTTATGCTAGGAATATTGACTTTCACTCCAATCACATATCGAAAGCTACAATAATTTTATAGGGGATTTAGATGGATAAAGAGATTGGTTCAACTCATATTTTGATTGAGGGAGACTCTTTAAATTTCATTCATTATCTTAATAAAAAATATATTCCTAGTTGGACCATAAGTAATATCATGGATGAAGTTATGGACATTATCCAATCTTTTCAGTAGGTAAGGATAATTCATAACTACACAGAAGGAAATATGATTTATAATTGGTTTGTTAATAAGGGTATTAATGAATAAAATTTTATCACATGGAACAATGTATATGATCTTCTATGGGAGGTGAATCAACCTCTAGAGTTGGAGGCTTGATGTGTAGTCCCTACTTTTGTATGTGGAGATGTATGACTTTGGTTTATTTTTCATGCATAATTATCCCATTAATGTAGTGTTCATGATGTTAATGGTTTACATCAATGTTGATTTTTCCAAATTTTATAATCATTTTCCTCTCATTGGGAATTATTTATAAAGTTGATGAGATCTTAAGGTACTCTATGTTAAATCTTGATGTAATCCCAAGAAGGTAATAAATTATATAGATTATGAATGTCTAATCATTTCCTTTGAAGGATAGGGTGGTAAGATATTTTTTTACACTCCAAACACAAGGCTCAATTTTAATTCTTTTAGGTCATATGTTTTTTTAGTATTTTGTGAAATTAGTGTTATGGGAGATGATAGGAATAGATTTGAGCTTAAAAAAGTTGGATTGATAAAAAATAAAAAAAGAAGTGTGGACCATTCTAGAAGATAGTGGTCTTAAAGACTACATGAAGAACATTCAAGGTCATGGCACACATATCTTGATGAAATTTATAGAGGATGGAAAGGGCTTATAGTGATTATGATGGGTGTGATTATCTTAGTCACTAAAGATCTTATATTATAGGTTATTGTAATGAGTATTCATGGGATTAAGTATTTTAAAGAAAAAAAGGGATAAAAAAGAAGTGGATAAATTCCTATTAGAAGGAAAACAATTGATTGAATATCAAGGGGGTTATTTTAAATAATTCATGCCTTCTCCCTACCATGAGGTGGATCATCAGATCATGAAGTACATAACTATGAAGGGGCATTTCTAGGTTGTCTTTTCTTATCACTTTGCTCTGTTGAATCATTTTTTATCATAATATAGCTATTAGTTTCTCATTATATTTGTTTCTTTCCTTGGAAAATTTTATTATTGATGTTTATCTTGAGAGGTACCCTTATGAATTTACAACCTTTACTTCATCTTCTTTACAAACATTATAAAGCCTCAGTGGTGGGTCCTTATCCCACTATTAAATTGGTAAAAATAGGTAATAAAGACAAACTTGTGATGAAGGGGAAGGGAAAGGGAAAAATTCCAAAATTATTTCCATTAAAATCCCTTGGGTACACTCTAACTCTTCTTCAAGTAAATTTTTTTAGTGGTTTCTAAGTTAGATTTTAATGATGAAGTGATGTCTGAGTCTAGGTCTAAGGATCTATATTATAACTTGTCTGTTAGTAATTCTCTTGACTTATAGGAGAAATCTCTAGATCTTATACAAATGAAGTTCCAACAAATACAAAGGAGTAGATATGAGTTAAAGATCATGGTAATGTGGTTGTTAAAGGTAATATTAGAGTGTTGTATTTTAATGATAGGGAGTATCAAGATAGATTCAGGACTATAGCCAATGATGTATACATTATTAAAATTATCAAGAAGTGGACTATGAATTGGATCACCTTAAGATGTCAAGCCTTTACCAAAGGACCTGATCTAATACCAATTGTTAGAGATAAAATCATTGAGAGGCGGGGTGAATCAGTGAGCCTAGATATTTTAATTTCAATTTCAATCCTTTTAAATTATTAATCAACCAACTTATATCAACTTGATCAAGTAACATTAACAAGAGAGATTATTGCACTGCTCTATGAGGATAACATTTGAAACTACTTTTTTCCCACCTAGTTGGGCCCCTTGAGTGTGATCAGCGGGATCACGGATCCAATGGAGGATACTACCAGTGGCAGTGCCTCTAGAGATCTATTTAAGAATTTGATAGTGGATAGTCCATCCAACAGATGGAAGAAAGAACTTACAAGTGAAAAGATGTGCCCCTCAAAAAGCATGTTGAGCCTCCCTATTACCTCTGAGGGCACATCCCTAAATATTCCAAATGATCTGGTGGAGCAAATCATTGCATCCATGGACCTTACGTTGGTAGGTAATTTTTTTTCTTTCCATCCTAATATTGAAATGGTGAGGAAATGGGTTTTGTCTAGGTGGAAAGTTAAGGGTAGTGTTTTGATCATTACCATGGCAATAATCCTATTCCTTTTTAGATTTATGAATATGGAGGACATGATAGCTACTTTTGCTGAAGGACCATGGCTATATGGCCCACATTCTCTTGCCTTATGCTCATGGAAACCAAGTTTTGATCCTAACTCAGACCTTAATAATTTTGCTCTTGCTTGGGTAAGACTACTAGGGTTCCCTTTGGAATTCTGGGATGAAAAAAATTTCACAGCTATTGGAAATTCTATTGGCCAATATGTCACTACAGATCGCACAACTAGAACAAAGTCCAGATGTGTGTATGCTAGACTTTGTGTCAATGTTGGAATTAATAGGACTCTCCCTACATCCATAGAGCTAAACTCTAAATATGGGATTTGGACTTAGCTGATCACTTATGAAAATGCTACCACTTTCTATCAAATATGTAAGAGAAAGGGACATTTAATGACATAATGCACATCAAAGCAAAAGGGGAGGAAAGAGGATTCCCAAGTTGAAGGGGAGGGTCAGGCTCTCAATCATAGAAAGAATAGCAAGTAGGAAACAAAGAGTAATGTGGAAATTCCTGTCAATATAGAAAAGGGAGAGGAGGAGACGGGGAAGGAGGATATCACTAGTAGTGAAGGAAAAGCTGTCCCAAAGGAAAATATAGTATCAGATGATAGTTAGAAGGCTATATTTAACACAACCAACCCTCTAAAAAAATAGACTAATATGTCTAAGGAAGGAGAAAGAGGTAACCATTTAATAGAGGAAGTCAATGAAGAAGACAAAGTTCCAAGAGATGGACAGGAAGAAGTAACTCTAGAAAATCCCACTAAAGGAGAAGCAGACTTACAATTAAATACAAACATTTTCCATGCTCTGGAAGTCGGAGACAAAGTAGGAAACTACTTAGCAATAGGTGAAATAGGACAAAGTGGAAGTAATGAATAGAGGGAATGGGTTACCCCAAAGAAAAAGAATCAAAAAGGCAAAAAATATGTAGATGTTGGCACTGAGCCCAAACAAGGGAGACCAAACCTAAGAGAAGCAAGACAAAGAGAGATTGCTAGGGAGATTGCCAGTGGTAAATAGAAAACACTGGAGACCCAACCCCCCAAACCCTCTAAATGAGAATATTATCTTAGAACCTAAGGGGATTTAACAGTCCCTCAAAGTAGTTTGAGGTTAAAAACTACATTTTAGATAATAAATTAGATATTTTATTACTCCAAGAAGTCAAGATGAATGAGGAGAGTTTTACAAAAATTGCTACCTATATAAGGCCTAAGGCGGCTTTTTGCATCAGTCCAACTGAAGGGGCTTCAGGGGGATTGTCACTATGTGGAATAGTGCTAAAATCTAGGGGTCTCTTATGGCTTATAATAATCACTTCTTGATTACCAATTTCTCTATGAAATCTTTGAACTGGTCATTGATCAATGTCTATGGACCAAATAACAGAGATTTGAGACAAAAATTATTGATAAACTTGAGTAATTTAAGGAATAATCCCTAGAACATTAGATGGATGTTAGATGGAGATTTTAACACTCCTCTATACCCTTCTAAAAAATAGGGTGGGATTATGGATTACTCAGATAGCATGTTCAAATTTTTTGAATTCATCAATGATTGGGGATTATTGGACATAGAGCTGCAAAACCAAAATTTTACCTGGACCAATAGAAGAAGAGGAGATCAAATGATTTAGGTTAAATTAGATAGATTTCTTATATAGAGCAACTAGAAGGATTATCATAATATGCAGGTGTAGGCTTTCCCTAGAACCATGTCCAACCACTGCCCGATCTTCCTTAGTTGGAGAGAACAGGGACAATCTAGACCTTCCCCATTCTATTTTGAAGCTATGTGGATCAAACACAAAGACTTTAGACAAATGGTGGCCCAATGGTGGAAAATTCCTATTCAAGGTACTCCTATGTTCAAAATAGTCAAGAAACTTTAGCACATTAAACAAGAATTTTATGGATGGAATAGATACAACTTTGGGTAGGTCTTCTAGTAGAAGAAAAATATCATGGGAAACTCAATGATATACAACAATTGATAGATCAAGGGGATAAATCTAAAGACACTTTAGAAGAAGAGAATGCCCTGTCTTCTAAATGGAAGAATCTTATGGAAAGAGAAGAGGTTTTTTGGAAATAGAAACCCTGTGTTCAGTGGCTTAAAGAGGGGGATAGGAACACTGCCTTGTTTCATCTCTCAGCTATGAAACATAGGAAAGCCAACTCAATAACTAAGCTTGTCTTAGATAATGGCAACATTTTTACCAAGGGTAATGAAATAAGGGAACAAGCCAGGGCTTTCTTTCAGCATCTACTCATGGAAGAAAATAATAATGATAGAATTGATAGACCTATGAATCAATTCATTGATAAAATCCCCTGTTTGATAACAGAAGAAGATAATTTGGAGATGTTAAAGCCTATATCTAAGGAATAATTCCATGCTATTTTATTCTCCATGGGTGATTTCAAAGCCCCGAGTCCTGATGGCTTTCCTCCTATATTCTTTCAAGAATATTGGGAGATAGTAGGAGCAGATCTCATGGCTACTATTCATGATTTTTTCAGATCAGGTAAACTTTTGAAACAAGTTAATAATACCTTCATAGTACTTGTTCCTAAAAAATCACAACCTTCACACCTTACTGACTTTAGGCCCATTACTCTATGGAACACTATTTATAAGTTATGTACTAAAATGTTGGTTATGAGGATTCAATCTTTGCTAGACAAAATTATTTCTCCTACTCAAAAAGGTTTCATCCTGGGCAGGTAGATTCTTGATGCTATGATCACTACACATGAGACTATTCACTCCATGGATAAAAGCAGAACCCCTGGTATGGCTCTCAAGCTAGATATTTCTAAAGCTTATGATAGAGTCTCATGGAATTTTTTGTTCCAAGTGATCAAAAAATTTGGGTTTAATGATAAAATGTCTCGCTTGATATGGAACACAGTCTCTTCTAAAAAATTCTCAGTGCTGGTTAATGGTGTTCCTAGAGAGTTTTTCTCATCCTCAAGAGGAATTCATCAGGGAGACCCTCTCTCCTTATACTTATTCATCATTATGGTAGAGGCATTGAGAAGATACATACAAGTAGATATAGCCTCAAAAAAGCTAGTGGGCATCAAACCTGCCTCCTCCCTTCATCCTATGGTGGTACAATAGTTTGTGGATGATACCATCTTCTTTGGCATCTCATCGGTGATTGAAGCTAGAAGATGGAAGAATATCTTAAATAATTATGCCAGAGAGTCGGGAGAAAGGATAAATTTCTAGAAAAGCAATGTGTAATTCTTCAACACTCCTAATAAACTTAGACATATAATCATTGATATATTAGAATGTGTTAAAGCTACCCTACCAGCTACCTACCTGGGTCTCCCACTCTCAGTCAAAGAGGTATATCTTGGTTTTTGGAATGGAATTATGGAAATAATGTAGAGGAAACTTATTGGTTGGAAGGGGAAACTACTCAACAGTGCTGGTAAACTGTAACTTCTTTGGGCTTCGCTGCAAGGTATTCCTACATACTTCCTATCTCTTTTTAAAATTACTATGTATATTGTTGAGAAACTGGAACAGATCCAAATAAAATTTTTATGGATGGGAGTGGAAGACAAATAGAGAATGTCTTTAGTCAGATGGGAAAAAGTGTCTTCCAAAATCTCATGGTGGACTCAATATTAGGTCTACCAGGAACATGAACAAAGCCCTTCTCTCAAAAGTTAGTTGGACCCTGATCCATAAAAACAATGATTGGGGGAAAATAATGTATGCCAAATACATGCATAGCATTTATGATTCCAACTTTATTCAATAGATAGGATTACCCCAGGGATTTATGATATGAAATAAAATGCTAAAAAGTAGAAGCCTTCTTAATAGGGAATTAGATGGAAAATTGGAAATGGCTAGCATATTAAATTCTAGGATGATATCTGGTTAAAGGATAAGGCTCTCATCACACAGGGAAATTATGGAGAGATTGCTAACTTGACTACCTAGTTTTTTAGAGATAGGGTCAGTGATTATATGGAAAATAACAATGGGATGAGGAGCTAGAAAAATATATTGGATTGCTGTGATCACCAGCCTGAGCTCTTCCCTAGAGTTTGGGAGATCTAACAGTGCATCTAGGAGATCAGAATCCCTCTCTTCCCTCAGGAAGCTGAACAATACTGGTGGCCAGATAAGAATGGATCATTCTCTATCAAATATGCTTACCATCTACTAATTCCTGAAGCTCAAAATAAATATGTATGGAAAAAGGGTTGGAATCATAAACTTATTCCAAAAATTAACCTGTTTTGGTGGGTTGCTGCTCATAACAAAATCCTTACTCAAGATAACCTTCAAAATAAAGGGCTTACTCTGGTTAACATATGTTTCCTGTGTGGTTCAAAAGAAGAATCAGTTTCACACCTCTTTATCCACTGTGATTTTGCCTGAGAATTATGGGGCACAATACTTAACAACTTTGGTATTGAATGGGTCTGCAATTTTGACCTTAAAGAAGTGATTCTCAGCTGGAATCCAACCTTCACATATCCCTGGCTTATGGAATTATAGAATCAAGCTCTACCATGTTTGAGCTAGATTTTATGGAAAGAGCGCAACTACAAAATTTTTAGGGACACTGCTAGAAATGCTTCTCAAATGTTTAACTCCTTTGCTAAGACCATTATGGAAAGTGTTACAACAGCTCATATTCATGTTGTGGAGAAACCCCTATCTCAAATTAAAAGCCAAATTGTATCCAAATGGAAGGTTTTAAACCAGATCCCTGGGTATAATAACTCCAAAATGGTACAGAGACTAAATACTAAATGGATCCCCCCTAAACCTAACTAGATGAAACTCAAATTTGATGGGGCATCCAAGTTGGATGGTAAAGCTAGTGGAGGAGGAATTACAAGGAATGATAAAGGATGGATGTCTGCTGTCTATGTTGGTGGAATTAGATGCCAGAGCAACAACTATGTTGAAGCAATGACTTTACTATGGGGACTAAAGTTAGCTATATCCTTAGGAATAAGGAACTTGAATATACAAGGAGACTCTAAGATGGTCATAGATTCCATTAATAAAGCATTAAATGTGGGAATCAAGCTAAAAGACATCATTACTGATATCCAATTTCTTTTGCAAAAGTTTTCTGAAGTTGAGATTTCCCATACCTACAGAGAAGGAAACAGGGTCGCTGATGCTTGTGCCAACCTTGGTCAACAATTTTTAGGTTGGAGGGTGTGGCGACAAGGTGTTCATATTCCCTTAAACATTAGGGAGATCATTCAAAAGGAGATGACTTGTCAATAATGAGATGCATTGATGACAAGAATAGCTCTCGGAGGTGGTCCATGTGGAGAGGGTCATCGAGGATGTTAGAACTTGATAACCTTAGTAATTTTTTGGTAATCATTCATAATTCATTGTATCATGAGGTTGAGGCACATGGGTCTCATCATGAAAATCAAGGAAAAATAATTTTAAAGCATGGGAGTAGACAATGTCATCTATGTAGGGTATTTCGTAAAATGAGCTATCATATCTGCATTCTGCATAAATGGAAGCAAGGGTTAGCAACCAATTCAAAGCTGAAGGTGGAACTTAGGAACTCCACTATTTGGGTCTACAAATATAGAATGGGGGGAGACCATATTCTAACTAAACCTATCTCTTACTATGAATTTAAAGATAATCCACTAGTTTGGCATTATTGTAAAGAAGGGGGTATCAACCCATATCTGGAAAGGCTGAATGGTTATGACAAAAACTTGTTTGATCAGTTTGCGAGATCCTAGTTAAATAGGTGGGTCATAGTGGGTAGAATTAGTTTTGAAATATCCAAAAAGGTGATTTCTATGGCCACAGGAATGACCATGTAGGGTATAAAACTTCAAAGGAAAACCAAAATCATGGATATGGCTAGTCATAAACTATTTTTGGGTGAGGGAGAAGAAATCATCCCATATCAAGGAGGGTTTGAGCGCACTAAACTTCCAAAGCCATGGGATGGAGTGTGCTTCATTCTCATGAATTAATTCACACTTGAAGGGAAATTTACCAAGTTCTACAATTACCACCTTCCTTTGTTAAATCATTTCAGGCGTAATGTTATTATTAGCTTTCCTTTTTACCTGCTCTCCTCTATGGAACACTCTATCCTGAGGGTGAGAGCTAAAATGGATAAGAAGCTAGATATAAACCCTATTCCCCTACACCAGGGGCTAATTTTTTGATTATACAACTTTCACCATGCCCTTGAGCCAACCAAGAATATCAGAGTTGATAGTGGAGACATTCCTTCCAACCCAGTGTCTGGTGATGCTATTGATGAGTCTTGGGTTTCCCCTACTCCTACCAAAACAAAAGATGTCTCCTTCTCCACCCCTAAAAAGACCCCTATTGATACCCTCAGCTCCTTTGTGAGCAATAAGGGTAAGAAGAGAAAGGTTGATGAAGAGGAAGAAAATATTAAAGAGACCATAGAGGGGACCCACAGGAATCTAGGCAGGGCCACAGGGGGCAAAGGTGGTAAATCTCACAAGCCTTCCAAAATTAATAAGGAAGGATTCTCCTCTGAAGTGTGAAGGTCAAGGCAGATTGCTGGTAAACCCACCCTGAAGGCAAGACTAATTAATTACTTGGAAAGTGTTTTGGAAGAAGCAACCCAGGAGGAAGAGTCTAAGGAGTTGGAAATCTAGGAAAGTTTGGAGGACACTAGAGGGAAGCAAGCTACTAGGGATTTTGAGGTTACTGAGGAACATGGTGCTGACACTATGGGAACTACTGACAATAATGGGAAAATGTATGTCAAGGAAGCTGGTGAGGGTACTGAGAATGAGATGGATTGGAAAGCTAAAATTGGGGCCCTGAAGGACCATATTTAGAAGGTGGAGAAGATTTTTGCCAAAGGACTTCGGAATACAATTCTACTGAACATGTCTATGTTGGAAGTGGTGGGTAATACTGGGCATGCTGACAACATGGAGAATGAGAAACTTAATGATCTTATCAAATCAATAGTTATGTAAGGGGAGTCCTCTCTGACTTTGGTCTTTCTAATTCTTGTGTTTTGTTTCTGTCTATTATTCTCAGCTAGTGCCATCGTCTCTCTAAAGGCATATTTTGTTTGTTTGCCTTCTTGTCTTTTTTGATTGTAAAGGGTTCGGCCCCTGGTTTGCCACTTTACCTTATCAAAAAAAAGAGAGCTTATTCATTAAATATATATACAAGATCAAACACACAACACATAGTTCTTATGGGAAACCCTCATGGTGAATAAAACCCATTCCTCTCAAGCCTACAACACATGGACTACTTTTCCTATAATAAATTACAAACAAGAGACTAGTCAAGTATTTTAGACTAGAATATTTGATCAAGTCCTCTTGACTAAAGGCCTTTAGTAAAACACCTATTTCACAAGGAGTAATTATCCCTAAGGAGGATCAAATCCTTTAGACCCTCCTTTAAAGTGAACACATCCACCTTAGAACTGATGTCTTCAACACTTGATGATGGATATTTATTTTTATAACCTCTACACAAACTCCCTCTCTATCTCATATAGGCTTCTCACATAGGCATGCCACAATCTCTCTCCTTCACTCCAACTGTCCTCATATGTGCACTTAGACCTCTTTACATACCCTCAAAATAAAAGATCACTAATCTATCATCATAAATATGACTTATAGGCCACATACATAGTCTTCAATATGTTCTACTTATCAACCCATCCAATGGGCATATCTACTCTACTCTATCCTTTGCTTCAACAAACACACTTCTCACACAAGCCTCACTTAAGTATATAAATCATCACCTTTGATTTAGATATTTATATAACCTTCATGAATTATCATTTCCATAATAATCCTTATCGGCCACAACATATGCCTTCACCCTTAATGCATATTACATGGGTCACACTTAAGCACAACTCTCTTTCAAATAGGCCTAAGTCACCTCTTAGGTCCTATGATGACCCATTCACCTCTTTAACACTTCTCCAAGAAAAATAAGAACATAAAAACACTTGAAAAATCATTAATCTATGACACATGATCTATAGGTCCTCTTTAAGAGCTAACAACCATCACAATACCCTTCTGTTTAAGCACACTTTGCCCAAACAACATTCTATGCATATATTCACCATGAACGCACACACAATCACCTTATAATACTTTGTTCATACTAATTATGGATTGATAAAACTTACAAAATCCATAAAGATGGTACTCATGGAGTATAAAACACTCTCCAAAAGATATCTCATCTTGAAACATCAAAATACCATCATGAACAACTTAATTACCCTTCTCAGGTTAGTTGTAGAGCATGAATGAATACATAGTAAACTTTGGAGCTTAATAAATTTGATTATACTAAAAATGAGACCTTAAAATTCATATTGATAGATGTAACTTAAAGTCCTATAAAAAATTTATTTTTACTACATGGTCAAATCCATCCTAGATCAAAAGACATGGCCAAAATATAAAGCACTAGTTTTTCCCTTTGTTAAATTCAAATTTTTGAATTCAAACGGTCATAATTAAACCTTAGACACTTTTATATCATCTCATGTTCTCACTGATTAGATCAAAAATTCACAATCAATCTTATTTAAAGGATCTCAACCTTTAACATCATTAAATTACTATTAATTTGACCACTTTGACTCCACTCACACCGTTCGATCAATCTATACGAATACACGTGAACCATTCAATCTTTATCCTTTACCTTTCCTCAGAATTAAACATCATGCACTTATTACCATCTCACTTAACATGCACTATTAGATTAATCTTATATGATTTTAGACACCAAAATTATGTCACACACATGCGTAACTCCTTGTGTTGAAACCCCCCTTTGAGCCCCTTTTAATAATTAGCCTTCCTAACCCATGTTTTCACCCCTCACACATTTAATTAATTTAAAATATTTAATTAAGTTAATTAAAAACTACTTATGCCACCTTATCTGACCACCTCATCATAAGATTAATTATTATCCTCTGAGTCACCTCAAGACTTAGTCCCCTAATCCTAGCTACCCATGACTTGTTATCACCCCAAACATTAATTCCTAACCAATTACGTCCTTCTTAACCTCGTATTTCTATCATTTCCTAATGGATACCACACTTGTCAAGAAAAAGAATAGAAAATAGGCTAAAGATATCCCTTTTACCTATTATCATGCCATTGATGTCGATCAACCCATGGCCAACGTCGATGGGATCACTAATGTCAGTTACTTAAGTCAAATTTTAAGCTAATATTCAAGTCAACAAAAATCATAAAAATTAATCATTCACATATAGGCTTTAACATTCAACTTTTTACATCTATGCTTATTGTTACTCTGCATAAATTAGTCTAGATTAGGAATTAATATACTGTATAGAGCTTAAATTCTTCTAAACTGATAGCACATGATTTCCTTTTCTATTCATGTATTGCTTCAACACACCTCACCAGAGCCATCTATCTGACACTCATGATTTATCCATTTTACCAGCTAAGTATATCTCTATGTTTTGTAATTCCTTTAAATAGTCAATTTATACTTACTTTATGTTATACTATTTATTGTTTTACAAACATCCTGACTCTCCCTATGAAGGAGTTGTAAAAATACTTCACCTATTTCCCTCTACTTCAAATAAACCAATCCTCTGTCTAGACCCACTTGAGTCTTATCCACTCCCTTACAACTCTTCCTAACCTCATAAACCTGACCAACATCCACCTCTTAGCTTAGAAAAGTCTTCTATAACCTCCTAAGAACCTAATTCCCCTACCAACATTGGTCACATAACTAACTTCAGTCATATCTCCTTATCGACACAGATAACATAACTAACATTGGTGACTATGTATTTCCACCAACTTCTCTAAACCCACCTAAACAACCTCCAAAAACACTAATAACTCACATTACCTACACTGTGTCACTCTCTATTACACACAAAATATGAGAATGGTACAAACATCTCTCTCTTACTCTCTCTTTCATTTTGTCATTCATTACCATTTTGTTTCAAAAAGTGGACTGTCATCCCTAAGGAAGTTTGACACTTCTAGGAACAAGCACGTAGCTTAACAACCCACTCATATATCTACTAACAAATATTTTGGTGGTAGTGTTTTCTTATTCATAGGTAGTCCTTCCTAGCCAAAGAGGAGTGATCAACATCATTTAGATACGGTGCACAACCAATATAGGTTCTCTCTAATCTCTAATACCTACCCTTCATCTCTACTCTTTAAACATCAAATATATTCAAAATTTAGTGAAACATTTTTGGCACTCCCAGTGGGACCCTAGAGTTTTCCTTGGGTTCATTGCTTGTTTTAAGCGTTCATATAGGTGCATTATAGTGAAAATTTCATTCCTTGACTTTCTCCCTCTCTTTTTCCTCAATGAAATATTCAACATTTTATTTTTTGTTTAAAGGCAATAAACTAAAATTTCTTCTTCCTTGTCACTCTTCTCTTTCTTTTGTCTCTAAAAGAAACTTATCATTTTTCTTGTAAGTTAAAAAGAATATCTTCTTTATCTCTTTCTTGCATGCACATTATGATAGTGAAATTCATTATCTTCTCCTATTTCATCATTTTTTTCATTCAAATCAAAACACTTCAGATTTGGGTTTAAAACTTACTGCACTTCATTGTTTGCTTGCTGCATATTAGCTCACCTAGTTAATTACAAGCATTATGAATGAATTGTAGCACACCAATGTTATAATATCAAATCAAACTCACAAAAACAAACATCTAAACTCACCTAAGACAAGGACCATTAGGATTTCATCACCTAGTGGATCACCTTACCCTACCCAATTTTCCTACTTGGATTTCACCACCAAGGGGAGAACCCACTCTATTCTCTAACAGAGTATAAAATCTAGATAGAAGGTATATTTTGGCTAATCAGCCTAGTTTGGCTTTAGGTCCATGAAGTGTGGGGAGCAAGCTCCTATAATAAGCCATGTACCTAGTCTAACACATATTTCATCTTGAGCACCAAAACTAACTTGAAACTAGCTCTAGATTGCTTTCTAGTACCTTCAATAACCAAACTCTAATCTCACTATCTGATTGAGACATAAGCCAAAACAAGACTAAAATTAATCTCTAGGAGTTAATAATTAGTGGTTGCATGTTCTTTTTCTACTTTTCTATTGCCTTCTATATTTTTTGAGTTGATAAGGTTTTTTTTGTTGATTTGTAAAATCAACACCATTCATAATACTCAAGTTGTATAACCTATTATATCAAGTTTTTTAAGTGTTCATCTTCCTTATATAGACCTCTTGCATCCTATATTTTACATAAAATTTACCTATAGGTTTTTAAAACATTGGATTTTTCATCTCCTAGGGTTCCATAGTGATCAACATCAGTTAAACCCACCGACATCGACAGACTTTAACCTACTGACATCGGTCAAGTGACCGATGTCGATGAATGTGTATTTGATTATTTTAAGTTTTCTCAAAATAGAAAGCTAAAACAACCTACTTACTTATACCCAAACCTATTTTTTCCTCACTCTATCATTAATATAAAGTTCTAAGATTGTTTATACTTTTTGCATTGTATTAATGTGAAGCCAAGCGAAAATTCTTGTCAATTATGCAAGCTAGAAACCAATTCCACCTTCCCCTCTTGTTGCTAATTCTATCATGGAACATAATTCAAATACAAAGCATACTCCTAGCCATAACCAAATTCCCATTGTGCCTAAAGGAGATCAAGATTTTGCTAGATTTCTTGATCATAATATGGCAGCCCTTCAACATTACCTTGTCATGAGCCAAACCCATAATTATTTGGGTGAACCACTATATGGTATGCCAACTTCTATGATGGAGACAACTTTAGTTTCATCTGTCTCCACTATATTCCCCATGGTTACTAAAACTACCTCTTTAACAAGTAACCCAACCATAAACAATGTCCAAAGTTTAGCATCACCAGCTACCCAATCACACCTAAACCCTATCATGACTTCCCCGCATTCACAACCATAAGTAGTTTAGTCAAGTCTAACCCTATTTTAGAATTTGGTTATTCCTATCCTATTTACTCTCACACCTATAATTACACAAGTTATGACTCACCCTTCACCTAGTATAACCATGCCAACAACCCATCTTATAATAAAAACATCTAACTAAAGCATAATCTCTAACCCATTCGGATAATCCCCTTTCATTTCCATCCCTAGCCTATGACTCACTACCCTTATGTTGTAACAACACAACCATAAAAATCTATGTCATACACTCCATCTACCTCTTATTAAGTTCCTTATAATTTAAGGGGTATCTCCCAAACCAATCCTCCTCCTGACCTCATTAAGATGCTGATGGATAAGATGTCTAATTTAGAGACATCCATGTCAAGTTCAAAGAGTGTGTTATCTTATGATCATATATGCAATGAGCCCATCCATACTTATATGCCTATTCACCCTTATCCAAGCCAATGGAAACTTCCCAAATTTACTCTTTTCCAAAGTAAAGAGGACCCAAAATAGTATTTGAAAGAATTTAGACATGCTTGTTATTTAATAGGTAACAATGATGCGTTACTACTTCATACCTTCCCTATGTCTCTTTTGGGTGATGCCTTGGATTGGTATAGCTCTATAACTCGACACTCCCTTTTATCATTTACCCAACTCACAAAATTATTCCTAGACCATTTCTCTATTAATATTTCTAAAAAGGTTTCTATTATGGACCTTTATTCTATTAAACAATTTGATGATGAGTCTATCATAGATTTTGTCTCTCACTAGAGAGGCTTAATCAATCAAATCTCATTCTCTTTACCTCAATCTGAGCTTATTGAGATCTTCTCAAGGGCATGTGCCAAGCATATTTCATCCACACTCTGAGTACAATTTTTTTTCATATTTGATAAAGCCTTTACAATGGTGAGGAAACTCAAAATCTGAGCTATAGATGAAGATAGAGTCAAGTTGCATAGTAAGAATGCCAATTCCAAATCAAATGACTCCTCTTCTTCTAAAACTTCTCCTTCTAACCAAAAATTTAAAGGCTCACCAATGTGGTGGTCATTAAATCAGATTCTTCCACAAACACAAACCAACCTAAGTCCTTGACCTCACAAAATTTGACCAAGCAATTCCAACAATGGTATGAACAAAGACAATACATTCCCACTAGGGAGTCATATACTTCCATTTTGGAAAAATTATTACAACAAGGTGTCATAACCCTTCCTCAAATCAAACCTATTATACAATTTGATCCCTCCCATCCTATTCCAACTTGGTACAAGGAGGATGAGTTTTAAGTCTACCATTGAGTTAAAGGCCATAATTCTAATAATTGGAAAACATTCAAGAAAATTATTCAAGACATGCTTGATAGGGGTGATCTCATCTTGGATAATCCTAATGTGCTCACTAATCAAAATATGGATGTGTTCAAATAGGATTTTCCTAACAATTCACCCAATTAAAATATTAATTATAGCACAACTAAATCATGTGATCATAATATCCATACGGTTAATATGGTCTTTACTTTACCTCTAGTTCAACCTCTCCCACAATAAGAGGCACCCATTTTATAAACTCCCCCCCACAGTTAGTGGCATTTGTTTTACCAATTCTTCGTCCTTAGGTAGAAGAGCCTATTTCACCTATTCCACTCCCACATGAGGAAGAGCCTCCTTTACCACTCCTTTTTCCATTAGAGGAGCCTGTATTGCCAGTTCTTTTTACACCTATTTTACTTATCCTCTTACCTCTTAAGGACCACACCTTACCATTTCCTCAATTACATGTTGAGGGGAACATCATTCCTGTGCTATACCCTCTTGAGGAACCTTCCTTTCCTACCTCTCCTCCATTGATAGAAGGTAGTAACCCATCCACTCCTTCATACCTAAAGGAGCCGGTGTTATCCACCCCTACATTAGACAAGAGACCTATTGTGCCTACTCCAATTCAACCAATTTTACCACTTATTTTACCTATGGAAGATCATACTATACCTATTCCTCACACACATGTCAATGGATCAATCATACATATGCTTTACCCCCTTGAGGAGCCTTCTTCACCTACCTCTCCCCCACCCATGGAAGACCATGTCTCTTCTCCCATCTTTGTCAAAGAAGACCCTATTGTGGTTCTTTCTTGTCTTTGGCCCGAGGTAGTAGAGGCCAACAATTTCCCTCTTTCTCAATCACATAAGCCTTTTAAAGAAGCAACCATAAGGCCTATGTTAACTTCATCTAAACCCTTATCGTGGTTAGTGGAAAGTATAAAATTTATTGACTCTATCAAGTTAGATCATGCAGCATTTTGGGACCAACTTAAAACTCCTTATCCTACATAATAAATGTCATCCTCTACTACCAATCATCTCACTACCCTTTAACCCAAGGTCTTTGACAAAGTTAAATCTTCTTCACCAAAATCATCAAAATCTCATCCTTCTACATCAAAACCCTAACCCTCATAGGCATCTACCACATTAAAATAGATTAGGTCCTTAGGCATTCACCTAGTATTTAATTTAATTCATCCATAGGTGAAATTAGATTTGATTCTCCAACCATAAGTTGGAATTCTACGACCTGAATTAATGAAAAATGTTAAGCTTCCTAGATCTCACTGATCCTTTTCTCTTCCACACTTAATTTTGTTGCCAATTTTAGGACCACATCCCTCTAATTTAGTTAGGGTATCATTGATCTAAGTGAAAAAAAGGGATAAGTTACCTCCACTTATATCTCTACCACCTAGTAGGCCTTTCACATCTGACACCATGATACCTAACTCCAAGAAAGTGTCAACAAAACACGTGGCTCCACTACCACCTAAAAGGGTGCCATGTAAAATCATCCCCGTGACTCCTAAACCAAAGAAGGTCTCCACCCCATTAAAAAAAGTGTTATCCCACTCGTAGGCTCTCAGATCTTTTTTCCTATGTTAGTTTTTAAAATCCTTTGTAATAACTATTCCTCTCATTAAGCCTTATATCCCTCTTAGACTGAAGCCATCTTGGTTTGATGATACACAAGTGTGTCTATATCATCATTTACCTAGACACAATACTGAGAGTTGTAAATCTCTCACGATAGTCATTTAATAACACTTTGATATCGATACTCTCTTTGTTGATGCTCCCATTAACTTTCTTACTATTCCACCTATGGCATCCACAATGCTTCATACCATTCCACCTAAATTCAAACCCAAAGATGTTGTCATACCCCCTTTACCACCTCCTTCACCTATGTTTCAGATCAACATGATTAATGTGGCCATGAGGTCATAAAATCAAAAGGATAAAGGTAAGGAAAAGGTCATTTCCTGTTGGGCTCATCTCTTCTCCAAAGATACTCCTCTTTTGAATCCCAAGATTTCCATCTTAGGTGTCCCAAAACTAACATATTTAGAAGTTATTCAAAACTTGATGGTGAAACAACTTCATCAAACCCCTATGAAAATGTCCTTGTATGAGTTAATCTAAAACTCACCCCAACACCATCAAGCTTTGATTAGTGCCTTACAAGTGATTGAGGTACAACCTGATGATCCCTAGACTCTTGTAGCTTTGGTTAGTTCTCTTAACACCATCTCCCTAATTATTTTTAGTGATTTAAAAATTCCACTTCAACACCCTAAAGATCAAGATTATGCTCTTTTTATCACCATGTATATCGATCAAACTCATGTCAAAAGAGTCATGATTAATGGAGGAGATAGTATTAATATTATTTCCACCCATGCCTACAAACAACTATCCCTTCCTGATAATTACCTGTCTCAAACCAATGTGGTGCTCCTCTCCTTTAATGATATCACAACTACTATGGTGGGCAATATTGTCTTACAAATTTATGTGGGTCCCTACATAATTCTTAAGCTCTTCTATGTTGTAGAAGGAGAGTTACAATACAACATACTACTTGGATGACCTTGGATACATGTTATGGCATGTGTGCCCTTGACTTTACACCACTACATCAAGTTTGAGCACAATGGGCAAGTGCATATTATTCCCACCGACCCACCTCCTTTCAAAACATGCAACATGACCTACAGCCCCAATGATGTTCTCATTCCTTTAAAGACATCATCTCCTCTACATTATACTTCTGAAGCTTTCACAAGCTCTACTACCCTAGTTACATAGATATCGACAACACAAATTCTTGACAAAAACCCCATGGAGGAAAATTTCAAGTGTCTGTCACTCAAATAATATCATTTGTTGACAATCGACATGTTTCATACTCCACAAGAGTATGTAAAGCTTCATATGCACCCCAATTATGATCCTTGTATTAGGATGGTCATCCCGTATGGTCCCCCTAACCTTTAAACTAATTTTACATATGGGGGAATTGATCGAGCTCCAACTATTAGCAATCCATCCTCTTCACCACAACCATTCAACTGTGATTCCTCTTTCCTGGGCAAGCCTAGATTTGCTCACACCTATCTTTATAGGTGTACTGAGAAAGGATTTGGTTTGGGTCATTATGAGTAGGGTGTTTATGTGCCTCTTGAATATCCCACCAACAAAACCATTAAAAATGCCAAAAATAGCATGGTGTGGGTTTTGGAAAACCAATTAAACTCACCAAAACTTCTCATATACCAATTACCAAAGAGTTAGTTTCTCCTTATCCATCCTCTCCTCCACCATCACCTATTGAATCAGAGGTATCTATACCTCCTATTTTTTTTAAATAAACACCATCCATTTGGGCCCCCTCACCTATCACCTAGGTATGGAAACAAGGTCCCTTCCTCTCATTCATCCTAAAATTATTGATGAAGACTCTCCCACTATCAAAACTATCCAATGTCAAGATGATGATGCTATTCTCACATACATGAGTGGAGATGATTCCTATGTCCAATGATTGCTCCCATCCAAAACACAAGCTATGTTAAATGAATCAACCATTAACATCAATTTGCATTCTCATGATAACCCCCACATCCTTAAGATTGGCCAATATTTAGACTCCTTTAAGCAAGCTAATTATTCCACATTCCTTAATGACTATAGCAAATCGTTCACTTGGTTTTATAATTGCATGCCTAGTATCGACCATCTATCATCACCCACAATATTGTCACCAATTGAGATGATAAACTTGTTAAGAAGAAGCTTCAAAAACATCATCCTTGTATTGCTCTCCTTATCAAACAAGATCTTTAATGCCTCTTTTTTGTTAACTTTATCCAACCCATCAACTACCCACAATGGGTTTCCAATATTGTTTTTATCACAAAAGTGACAAGGGGAATCTACATCTACACTGACTACCATGACCTAAACCTCACTTGTCTAAAGGATGAATTTTATTTACTAAGTATTGACTAACTTGTTGATCTAATAACCGGCTAGGAGATGCTATCACTTATGGATGGGTTCTCAGGTTATAATCAAATCTTGGTTTCTCCCAGGAATCAACATAAGACAACTTTCGTTACCCCATGGGGGACTTTCTATTATCAAGTTATGCCCTTTGGTCTAAAGAATGTTGGTGCCACCTACCAACGTGCTATGACTTACATCTTCCATGATCTCCTACACACAATTATGTAAGACTACATGGATGACTTACTTGGAAAGTCTAAACTTTGCCAAGATCACTTGATAATTCTCAAAATCATATTTACTCATCTCCTCCAATATAATGTTTGACTAAACCCAAAGAAATATATCTTTGATGTCCTCTCTGATAATCTCTTAGGCTTTATCATTTATCTCTATGGTATTGAAGTTGACCCTGCTAAAGTTAGAGCAATACTAGACATGCCTCCACCTACTAATATCAAACAACTCCATAGCCTACAAGGTAAGCTTTAGTCAATCCACTACTTCATCTCCTAATTTTCAGATCATTGTCAACCCTTTTACCATCTCCTCAAAAAAGATATCTCCTTCCATTAGAATATAGATTACTAAGAAGCCTTTGATGTACTTGTTTCTCTACATTTTTGCTATTTATATTCAAAAGAAGGAAGAAACTAAAGGTAAAGGGTTAGGGGTTATACGTTACCTAGATTAAGTTGCACACTATATTTAGATGTTGTAGGAGCTCCTCTTTGGCTGTGGAGGAAGACACCTGTAAATAAGAAAGAAACTCAAACAAAGAGGATGTCAAATAAAGATATGGTGGACTGCCAAGCGATATGCTCAGTCCCAAAAGTATAAAGACTTCCTTGAGGGATGATAGTCCACTTATTTGACAAAAAGAGTATTATATGAAGAGAAATAATGAAAGACTAAGAAAGAGAAAGTAGACAATGCGTACCTATTCTCTGCAGTCACTCTTTCACAGTCACCGACGTCGGTAGTCCTGCCAGCATCAGTTGGTTAATATGTCGACATCGATTATGTTACCAATGTCGGTAGGGGCAATGGGCCTTGGACAAGTTTTGGGGTTATGTCTATGGTTAACAAAGAGTCTATGCTTGATAGAAGAGTCTGGGAGTTTAAGAATCTGTGCAGGGTTGTAGGTAAGTTAATAGGGTCTGAGGAAGGGCAAGGTAGAGGGTAGGTGTGAGAAGAGGATACGAATAATGGGAAGGCCTTTCAGCCTCTCTAGGAATAAAGTCAGGTCGGGTCTCAACAGTTCTTAGAAATAACAAATGGAAATTACCAACGTATTCTAAAAGACTAAAATAAGATAGAATACTTAGATCTACTTGGTTGAAGAGCTAGAGGTGCCGGAGTGCTTTATTCTTGTTGCCACTGATGTCAAAGACCTCATACAATGTGCCAAATCTAATGTCTAAAGTAATTTCTATAGAGTTTTTGTAGCTTGAAGAGTGATAATAAAATTTTGATGCTTAGTCTTAGAGCGTGCACGTTGATATGCAAGAGTCAGGGGGTGACTCAAAGGTTAGAATGTACCTTATGTAACTGATGTCGGCGATCCCACTGGTGTCGGCTGACAGTTGACCGATGTCGATGGAGAAAGAATGGGTAGAAGGGCTATTTTTAGCCCTCTACCCATTTATCCATCTACCAAGTGCATTTGCCATTGGATAACGGTCAAAGGATGAGGTTATTAGGCACGAGTGTTGTTTAAAGAGTTGGAATGAGTCTTAGGTAGCTAGGATATGAAAGACTTAGTCATAGGGTAAGAAAAGGTCTTAGGGCAAGGTGTCCAAGGCGAGGTGTCTAGGGTGATGTCATTAATCTAAAATAAGTAATTTATTTTAAATTAATAAAGTGTGTAAGGGACCAAGGGGAGTCGACACAATTTTGGTGTCTACATTTTCCCCTTTTTGTCTTGTTGGTTGTTCTGACAAACTGCAAGACAAAAATAAGAGTAAGTTGCCCCAGGTATGGGCTAAGGTGTAGGTTACCCCAAGTATAGGATGAGGTATTCCCCCTCAAAGTGGGAATTGATAGAAGGGAACCTAAAATCGGGTGTTAATTTGATAGACAGTGGATGGGTATGGTGAAGTTGGAGTGTGAACGCAACAATAGGTGTGATAATGCATATACCACTTCACGTGATAGGTTGGTCAAATTGTCGTAGGTCAAGGTCAAGGAGTGCTAAAATAAAAGTAACTAGTACCTAGCTTTTAGTCATAGTTGATTGGGTTAAATGATCAAAGCTGTAGCTCCAATGGTCGTCGTGTTCCAAGTATCCTGGGCTTAGGAAGTGCTCCTAGAAAACATGAAAATATCACAAGTATGGGGATCAACTAAAGCATGATCTGTCAATAAGTGTGAGGGTCATGGACAATTTTCTAACTATTCATGAGGTAGCATATGCAATCAAAACAACCAAGGCATAGTTGTCTAAAAAATAGTCATGGTCTGAGGAGATAGTCATGATCTCCAAGGTCATTTGTTGAGTCATTGTGGAAAGGAATATATATATATATATATATATGATCTCCAATGTGCCCCATGAGGAGTCTAAGATGACTTCTAGTGTTAGGGCTGGTTGTTTGGTCATGATTTTGGGCTGGTTTAGATAGTTGGTCTATTAGGTAGATGAACCAATGAATGGCCGAGCTAACCTCAGAAGACCCCATAGCATCTGAGTGCTGCCTACATAGCCCCTGTTTTAAGGGCCTCAGGCCTATGTAGTTCTCCTTGAAAGGGAAGAAGAGTCAAAGAGGTCAATAGTTGGTTTAGTTATGTTAGGGTTGTTAGCATTTCCTAGATGTGTGATGGTTCATGCTTGAAATGATAAATGATGATGTTATAGCCTTTGCCATATTATGTGATGGGGTATGCTGTAACATTGGTTATGTGGTTTTTTTTTTCATCCCTAGCAATTTTCCATATTGGTAGTGGCGTATGCTAAAAATGAAATGAATATAGTTATGCTTCAGCAAGTTTCCATATTGGTAATGGTGTATGCTTGACATAAATTGTGTTTGGTTGATAGTTTCCATGTGTATTATTTTTCATAGAAACTAGTGTGAATGGGCTATGATAATTTATAGAACATAAATTGGTATTTGTATTAAATAAATCATGAGGTTAGATTAGTGGTTAGAAAATGTTTTGGATTGGTTTGGTTTGGTTTGATTTGGTTGTATGTGACAAAGGTAGAAGTGAAAGGCGTGTTGCTCTTTCATTGACAAAGACCATAATGACTACATAGATAAGGTTTTGGCAAACAAAATCCCCATTCATGCATTACATAATTGACTATTGGTTTGTGTTAGAGAAGTATTCTAATCACTTAACGTTAAGTGAGCTGAAAATCCCTTGGGTATGTGGGGGAATAAGTTTGATTATGTGAGGATGTGAGGATAAGATAACCCTTTTTAGCAGGGATAATTTTGCCCCTTTTATAGGTGACCCTGAGAACGAATATAGGCAAGTCCATGACTTAATAGTTTGTCAGTCATTTTTTTTTTGGTAGACTGATCAATGCGGGAAGTCTACTTGGGGATGTTGTTTTATTTATGGTCATGTTGAATCTGATTGATGCGGGAAGCTTCTAAAAGGGTGCTGTTTATGTAGTAAAATTTGGTCATAGCCATCCTTCGAGGGAGTGGTCTATATTCTACTTTGTATGTTTGAATGTCTTTGGATAGCTATCCTTTAAGGGAGAAGTCTATTAATTATAATAATGATGTAGCTGTCCTTCGAGGGAGTAGTCTACATTTATAGTTTATGACATTTTGTTAGGCATCCCAATTTTATGTTTTGATTGTTGACTAAACTTTTAGTCATGGACAAGACTATAGAGGTTTGGGGGTTTCCTTTTTATTAGGACAAAGCATTAATGCAAAAAGGGTTAACTAATGTTTGTAAGAAAAAGGGTTGAAAGGAATAGGAATGAGGATGACAAGGGTTGCTTAAGGGATGAGCTCAGGTTAAATATCAAGTGAATGATTACTTGATTAACAGTAGAATGGTCACAGATGCAAGGCATGAAGGGGCTCAGGTTCTAGTCGGCCTTTAAGAGAAGACAGATGATAAGTCCCTGATCCATACTTATGCATTATGATATAAGGTCTGAGCCAATTAGGAGCAAACTTGCCTCGTTTACTTCTTTCCATATTGGTCATGTGTTGGTTTTCTTTAAGGACGAGATCTTTGATTTTGAAATCTCGCTCTCTCAAATTTTTGTTATAGGCACATTTGATGCAATTTTGGTAGATATGAAGATGATTAAGAGCAGCGAGACGACGCTCATTGAGTAATTCAAGTTGAGCTAATCGATCTTGACAAAAGTCATTGTTAGAAAGTATGTCATGTAAGGAGATGCGAAGAGAAGGTATTTGTACTTCAAGAGGCAAGACTACCTCGATTCCATACACTAAAGAGAAAGGTGTAGCACCCGTAGGGGTTCGGATGCTAGTGCAGTAGGCCCATAAAGTGAAGGGAATGTGAGTGTGCCAATCCCTTCTAGTGTCGTTGACCACCTTCATTAAGATTTTGTTAGAAGCCTCTGTCTGTCCATTGGCTTGTGGGTAGTAGGGCGAGGAGAAGCTGAGTTTGATGCCAAAAGAGTCACAAAGGTTTTGGATGGTTTTATTTTTGAAAGATTTGCCATTATCGATGATGATTTTGTGGGGTACACCGAAATGATAGATGATGTGGTGGTTGATGAAGTCGATGATGTTTTTGGCTTTAGTGGAGATGAGGGGAACAACTTCCACCCATTTAGTGAAGTATTCAGTCACGGTGATAATAGACTAATGTCAGAGAGATGAATGAGGGTTAATCTCACTGATTAGATCTAAGTCCCATTATGAAAAGGTCCAAAAATCCTTAGCAACTTGTAGAGCGTGGCTAGGGATGTGAAGTAAGTTAGCATGTTGTTGGAATTTGATACAATGCTAAACATAGTCACTACAGTGTTGGTGAAGATTGGGCCAATAATAGCCTAGGCGAAGGATGCACTTTGTGACCGAGTTACCACTAAAATATCCTCTACAAATCCCATCATGGACTTGTTTGATGGCATGAGATGTTTCAGTGGAGGTTAGACATCGAAGAAGGAGGCCATCAAAACCTCTTTTGTAAAGAAGACCCCCTAACATGGTGTATCGAGTAGTACTTTTGATAAAAGCCCACCGTGCATTATTAGAGAGATCAGGAGGAATGATAGAATAAGTCAAGTAGTCAACAAGTTATTTATACCAAACATCTTGTGGACTAGAGTCAATATTGCTGACAAAGTTTATGTCAGTGGAGATATATGAAGGTAACGTCAAACGGTGTACCGTGACATAAATTCTCGAGGAAGCAGATGATGATGTTATATATGAGGCAAGAGAAGCCATAGTGTCAGCAAACTTATTCATAGAACAAGGAATAGTTTGAAAGAGATAATGGTTGAAAGACTTTAGCAATGTGTCAACATAGTGTTTATACCATTGCAAAACTTTGTTTTTGCAAAGGTATGAACCGTTAATCTAATTAATGACTAGTTGTGAGTCACCAAAGATGTTGATTGTCTTGATGCCTAAGAAAAAGGTAGTTTGAAGTCCCAAAATTAAGGCTTTATATTTAGCCATATTATTGGTGCATTCGAAGTCAAGTTTAAAAGAGAGAGGCATGGGCTCACCCTCATGAGGGATGAGAATGACCCCCACATCCCCACCGAGTTGACATTTGGATCCGTCAAAGAACATTGTCATTTGATAAAAGATGTCATCAGTGGATAACGTAGCGATAGATTCGTCAGGAAATTCACAATGAGAAGGTTGGTTGTCAGGTAAAGGGGCTTCAGCTAGTTGGTTAGTGATTGTTTGTCCCTTTATAGACTTTTGTTGAATGAATTCCAAATCAAACTCAGTAAGAAGCATGAGCCAACAAGCCATACATTGGTTTTGGTATGGTTTGGAATACATGTATTTGAGAGGGTCAGTGTGGGTGATGACATAAGTTTTGTGATTAAGGAGATAATGGCGAAGTTTGGAGGTGGCAAAGACTAATGCCAAGCAAAGTTTTTGGTATGAGTATACCGAGTTTCGTAGTCAGTGAGTGTTCAGCTTATATAATAAACCACCTGTTCATGATGTTGTTTGTCTCGATGCATGATCATGGCACCTAAGGAATGATTTGTTGCTAAAATGTAAAGATAGAAGGGTTGGTCATCTTTAGGTGGAATAAGGACTGGTGGAGAGACAAGATAGTGTTTTAGAGCTTCAAAAGCCTCTTAGCAATCCTTATCCCAATTAAAGGAGATGTCTTTCTTGAGGAGGTGATGGAAGGGTTGGCATCGATCAGATAGCTGCGAGATGAAGTGGTGAATAGATTGAAGCTTCCCTTGTAAGTTGTGAAGTTGTTTTAGGTTGGTTGGTGAGGGCATCTCGAGTATAGCTTGAATCTTAGTGGGATCTACCTCAATGCCATGAAGAGAAATGATGAAACCCAAAAGCTTCCCTGAGAGAACCCCAAAGACGCATTTCTTGGGGTTGAGTTGAACATTATATTGGAGGAGGCGAGTGAATATTATTTTGAGAATGGTTAGGTGGTCACATCAAAGTTTGGATTTCCCCAGCAGGTCATCCACATAGTCCTCCATGATTTTATGGGGAAGATCATGAAAGATATAAGTCATGGCACATTGGTATGTGGCACCTGCATTTTTGAGGCCAAAAGGCATGACCCTATAGCAAAATGTCCCCCATGGGGTGATGAAAGTGGTTTTATTTTGATCTTCTGGCGCAATCAAGATTTGGTTATATCCTAAAAATCCATCCATGAGTGATAACATCTCATGACCGGCCATAAGATCAACAAGTTGGTTGATGTTTGGCAAAGGAAAGTCATCCTTCGGGCAAGCGAGGTTGAGGTCATGATAATCGATACAAATTTGAATTCCCCCAGTTGCTTTTGTGACAGGGACAATGTTTGACACCCATTGTAAATAATCAATGGGTTAGATAAATGAGACAGAGAGAAGACGTTGAAGCTCCTCGTTGACAAGGAGTGCAACGTGAGGATGCATCTTGCAAAGCTTTTGTTTGACAGGCTTAACTTTAGGGTTTGTGACGATGTTATGGATGATGATGTTGGGGTCAATACCAGGCATATCACTATAGGACCAAGCAAAGGCTTTGCTATGATCTATAAGGAATTTGGTATAGTCAATTTGTTCCTAGGCATCCAAAGATTGACCAATCTTTAAAATGTGAGGAACGTCAAAAAATGGGAGATTAATGTCAATGGTTGATTTATTTAACATAACCTGTGTTTCTGAAAGAAGTGATCATTGAATGAAAGAATCATCCACACCCATATAGGTGAGTATGGCATCATCATTCACACATTGGATAATGTTGATGGTAGAGGATTCATCGTCTATCATGTCTGTATAAATGAGAGGAAGAGACCTTGATACCCCACCTAGTTGATAGGTCAGGGGTTCCAAGTGAATGGTGTTTATGTAAAAAAAACTAGGAGGAATGGAGACCACCAACTTCATAGGTGAGGATGGGGGGATAGGCGAGGTTGGAGGAGATTATTCTATAATAGTTTTGTGGCAAGGGTTTTTAGAGGCTTATATAGGTTCTTCGAAACCCAAGCCATGTCATTTTTTAGCATTTTTTATTGCCTCATCATTTGGAGGCTCAACGGGCTAGTGGGAACCTTGTTCATAGCACCCAAAGCCAAAACCCTTCCACACACACCTATAAAGATAGGTGTGAACAAAGCTAGGGTTGCCAAGAAAAGAGAAATTAGACGTGAATAGTTGGGGCAATGAGAGAGGATTCCCATTAGTAGGAGCTTGATCTAGCCCTCCATAGATGAGATTAGTTTGAAGATTGGGAGGACCATATGGGATGACCATTCTGATGTGATGGTCATAGGTAGGGTGGTGATGAAGTTGTCCATATTCTTGAGGAGTTTGGAACATGTCCAGGGTAAGCAAACGATACTCCCCAAGTGAAAGTCGCTAGAAGGTATCTTCCATAGGATCTTTTATGGTCACTTGAGGGGTAGGCATAGGTGTGATTGACGTTTGTGAACTTGTTGAGGCTTTTGCAGGTGGAAGTGGTGTTTAAATGGATGTTTTCAAAGGAATGAGAACATCATTGGGTCGATAAGTCGTGTTACATGTTTTAAAGGGGGAAGGGTCAGTAGGAATGACATGAACTTGTCCCTCATGTTCAAATTTGATGCAACGATGTAATGTGGAAGGGATGCAGGCCATGGCACGTATCCAAGGTCATCCCAACAACATGTTGTATTAGAACTCCCCCTTAATGATATATAAGAGCTTTGGGATTGTTCGTGGACCAACACAAATATGCAAGATGATGGTGCCAATGGTAGTGGCAGTAGAATCATTGAAAAATTAAAGAATTGCATCAGTTTTTGACATATAATTCTTAGGGAGAGCAAATTGGTCATAAGCATGGGTGGAAATGATATTGATGCTAGCACCCCCATCAATCATAACTTGCTCAACGCAAGTTCGATCAATGTAAGCTATGATAAAAAGGGTAGCATCCTGGTCTTCCAAGTTAGAGGTAGGAATTTCAGAATCACTAAAGGTAATAGAGGCAACGGTGGGTAATGATTGGAGTAAGGCAGCTAGTGGTTGGGGGTCTTTAGGTTGGACCTCCACTGCTTGTAAAGCTTTGATTAAAGCTTGGTGATGTTGTGGAGAGATTTGAATGAGGTCATACATAGACATCTTCACTGGGGTTTGGTGAAGTTGTTTCACCATGGAGTCACGGATGGCCTCTGAAGATGTTGGTTGGGATGTACCCAAGATAGAAATCTTGGGTTTCGATGGTTGAGAAGGTTTGAAAAAGGGGTATGTCCAAGGAATAGAAACCTTCTATTTTCCTTTATCCTTTAGAGTTTGTGACCTGGTGGCCACTTTAATGGTGTTAATCTCGAATAAGGGAGGGGAAGGTGGTAGAGGTACCATAGTCTGATGATGGGGTTTTGATGAAGGTGAGTAGGTTTGAGGGACATAAGAAGGTGTCGAAGGTTTGTTGAAAGAATCCTCAACAAGAAGGGTGTCCTTGTCCAAGTGTTGGTGGATGACAACCTTGAGAACACAACAATTTTTAGTATCATGTCCAGGTGCGCGATGATATAGGTAGATTTGAGTATCATCGAACCAAGATGGTTTTGATCCAAGAGGTTGAAATGGTTTAATAGGTGGGAGAGTGATGTTAGAGGATTGTAACAATTGGCGTAGTAGCAGAGCATAAGAACTCGTGAATGGGTCTGCACTTGTTGTTGCATTATAGGTTGTTAACTTCTATTTAGAAGTTGCAGAGGGAGTTTTTTATACCACCTTTTTAGTTGGTGGTGTGGTTACTTGTGTAGATGGCACCTTTTTGGTGAGAGGTGCCAAGTTTTTGATAGGTAAAGGGAGCAATGGAGGCAATTTTTTTTTGGTGGTTGTTGGAGTAGGAAGCACTCCTATTAAGGTGGAAGGGTGTGGGCCCAAAATAGAGGGCAATGGTGATGGTGGGGGAGGAGTTTCCCAATGTGGTTTATTAGCTTTCTTTAAGACGGTGTGAGGACCACTACTATGGGGAGTGAGGTTCAAGTCTACCTTCACTTGTGGGTGAGTGAGGTTTGATACGGGGTGAACACTAAGAGATTTACCTTGTTGCAAAATAGCGGATGCCTGTGAGGGTTGAAGTTTAGATGTGGAAGATTGAACTTTAAAAGTTTTGGAAGTAGAAGCCCGATCCTCATCAGAGACTTTAGGATGATTTGTCACAAACGGGTCGATAGTACGAGATGAAGCGAGATGTGTAAGATAAGGAGCCTTAAGCTGCTCCCATAATGCCTCATGTTCTAAGTTCCTCGAATGGAGAAATCCTAAGTTTTTAGCCAACTGAGAGAATGGTTTAGAGGATGTTGCACGAGGCTTTATAATTGGTTTTTTAGAAGATGTGGGTGGTTGTGAGAGTGGGAATATGTTAGACATGGCTATCTTGGGCCAAAGGTGAGAAAGAGCCATAACTGAATCATCCTCGGCTGATGTGGGTGAAGAGACACATTCTTCTCTAAGTGGAGAAGGGATTGGAGAATGTGGCTCTTCAAGAGGGTAAAGCGTAGGGATGATCATGCCCTCCACTTGGGGTCGAGGGGCATGGAAAGTTTGATCCTCCATTGGTAATAGGAAGGATGAGGATGGGGCTAGTGGCATTGGTATGGTCAAAGTATCTTCCAATATAAGAGAGGTCAAAGTTGATTCTTCTATGTGTGTAAGGGGGGTGGATGAAGGACTATCTTCCACCTATGGAGGACAAATAGGAGAAGAGGGCTCTTCTACCTATGGGGGAGAGATAGGTTGACTAACCTCTTCAGACTGTTGGAGAGGTTGGTTAGGAATAAAAGGAGAAACTATGTTGATCGTGCATATATTACGCTCTTGGGGGTCATTGGCCATAGTCTGAATGTTATTTTAACTAGGGGGATGGTTAGGGATTGGTTGTCTAAAGATATCTATGTTTTGGTTAGGCAACACATTTGGGTTATCCAAAACAAGATCCCCCTTATCTAACATGTCTTGGATAACATTCTTGAGGGTTTTGTAATTGTCTGTGTCATGACCTTTGACACGATGGTAATTACAGAAGTCATTTTCCCTATACCATGCAGGGATGGCACATGAGGGATCAAATTGGGGTGGTGGTCAAATTTGAGGGAGATTGAGGACTCCCTGCTTGACTAGTTTATCCAACACAAAAGCGTATGATTATCCTATTAGAGTATAATACGCTGTATATATCATTGTTGGAATTGTCTTGTAATGCTTTGAGATGTGGAGGGTTCAGATTGGTTAGTTATGGTAGATGATGATGATCTAAGTACCGCAACATTTGTCGATCCCTTGGACTTGGAATTGGAGGAAGAAGATTTGGAAGAAGGGTCATTTGATTTTGCATTGGGGTTTTTACTACGCAATTTGACTTTATCTTCTTCAATAGTGTGGAGTTCAAACTTTCTAGCCATGGTGAAAGCTTCATCAAATGTGCGAAATGTTTGAACCCGCAAAGTAGATGAGATGTGCTTGGCACATGATCTTGAGAAGAACTCAATGAGCTCAGGTTGAGGTAAAGAAAAGGAGAGTTGATTGATTAAGCCTCTCCAACAAGCAACGAAATCAGCTATTGATTCATCATCAAATTATCTAATAGAATATAGGTCTGTGATGGAGACCTTTTTAGTGATGTTGATTGAAAGTGGTCAAGAAATAGTTGAGCTAGTTGAGTGAAGGTAAATAGAGAATGACTGGTAATAGAACTATACTAATCAAGAGCGACACCAGAAAGCAACATGGGAATTGTGTGAAGTAACAATGCATCATCATGTGCTATAAGGTAGTAAGCATGTCTAAACACTCATAGATGTTGCTGTGGGTCCTCTTTACTCTAAAAGTGAGTAAACTTTTGGAGTTCTCACTGACTAGGATATGGTTGAATAGGGACCAAAGGATGAATAGGTTCATTACAGATTTGTTCATATGAGAGAACACTTCTTAAACTTGAAATAGATGTCTCAAGATTAGACATCTTATCCATCAACATATTGATTAGATCGGTTGATGGATTAGTAGGTGGAGCACTCCCTAGGTTGTAAGGCACTTAGAAGGTGTTAGGAGGGTCATATGACGTACTTGGTTACATTTGTATAGGCATAACATATTGGTAGTTTGTCATGGGGACTGATGTTGAGGCCAAGAGGACTTGTGCCATGAAGCTGGAAGGCACAACTTGACTTGATGCCGCCAGAGGTGGTTGGATGGTGGAAACACTAGCTAAAGGATAGGTAGTCACTCTTGTGTTTATGGGTGCAAGAGTAGGTGGGATGGAGACAATCAAGTTCTAGAATGGGGTTGAACTTGTTTGGGTTGTTTGTGGTTGAGGGGGTACAAAAACCCTGATGGAGGTAGGTATATAAATAGAAGGAGAGGCCAAATCTTAAACGTTGGCCATGGTCAGGTTATTAGTTGAGGCAATGGCCTGGGTGACCATGGGTTGGGTAATAGAGGTTGTTGATATAATTGTTGTTTCAACTAAGGAAGTTGGCATCCCATAAACTGGGTTACCTAAAGGATCTCGTGTTTGACTTCTTGCGAGATAGTGTTGGAGAGCCTTGATGTTAAGGTCAAGGAATCGCTCAAAGCCTTGATCCCCTTCGAGATAATAGGGGGTTGATTTGGGGTTGGTTGGATAGGAGTACGTTTAGTTTTTGAAGTATACTCCATTTGGTGACTTGATAAAGAAGGCGAAGGTGGGAGTGGTTGTTTCCTTGCGTGGTCAATAAGAGACTTGGCTTGACTACGTGTCAAAACCATCCAAGGCAAAGGGGGTTCAAGTTTTGAAAACTATGTTTTAGTTTCAGAAAACTAGAATTTGTTTTTGACAACAAAAGAGTCAGGTTTTTAGCTTGCTATTTGAAAAGAAAATTTGTTGACAGTGACTGATGCCGGTGGAAAAAATGATGTCGATTAAGTATGTTGCCGATGTCGGTTAGATAACCGATGTCGGTGAAGATGAGTTGCCGACGTCGATGGAAAAACTAATGTTGGTTTCTATGTATTTCTAGAAACTTAAAAAATTGAAAGTTTTTGGAAGAAAAAGAAAGTTCTGAATTGTTTTTGGAGCTCAGAATAATGCATCCTTACCAGCTCAAAAAATTAGATAAAAATAGAAAAATAGATGATGGCAAGCAACCTCTAAACGTTAAATTCCTAAGAATTTGGGAATTGGGCTTTTAGAATGGATCCTAAAGAGGAAGTCTATGGTTGGTTTCAGGTTATGTTTTGGTGCTCAAAAATTTGTGTTAGGTTCCATATGTGGCCTGGTGCTAGGGGCTTGCTCCCTTCACTTCACGAACCCAGAGCTGAGCTAGGTCGCTTAGCCAATATATACTTCACCTATAGTTTATACTCTGCCAGAGAACATAGTGGGTCCTCCTCTTGGTGGTGAAATCCAAGTAGGATCACCAAGTAGGGTAAGGTATCCGCTAGGTGATGAAATCTTAGATGGGCCTTGTCTCAAGTATGTTAAAATGTTTAATTTGATGTGCTTGTGATCTGGTTGTGTAACATATGTGCACTACGCTTTATTCATAATGTGTTTTAATTACTAAGTGAGAGGACTAAGTATGCATTCAAGAAGGAATGAAATGCAATAGTGTTTTTAACCCAAATTGAAATGTTTTGTTCAGATGCAAACAAGTGGAGAAAAGGTTAAGAGCATGAATTTTCACTACTCTAAGATGCAAGGAAAAAGTGACAAGAAGAAAAAGAAAGAAGTTCTTTTTAACTTGTGCTTATAAGTTATTTTCAAAATAAAAAGATAGAAGAAGGATACAAGGAGATAAAATTTTCCTAATGCACCTATATGAAAGTTTGCTTTATAGAAAAAATGAACCCAAGGAAAACTCCAGGGTCCCACCGGGTGTGCCAAAATGTTTCTCTACATTTTTTCTATTTACAATCAGAAGAAGGAAGAAACTAAAGGTAAAGGGTCAGGGGTTTATATGTTACCTGGATTAAGTTGTGCATCGTATCCAGACATTGTAGGAGCTCCTCTTTGGCTGTGGAAGAAGACACCTGTAGATAAGAAAGAAACTCAAACAAAGAGGATGTTAGATAAAGATATGGTGGATTGCCAAGTGATATGCTTGATCCCAAAAGTGCAAATACTTCCTTAAGGGATGACAGTCCACTTATTTGACAAAAAGAGTATTATATGAAGAGAAATAATAAAAGACTATGAAAGAGAAAGTAGACAATGCATACCTATTATCTGCAGTCAGTCTTTCACAGTCACTGATGTTGATAGTCCTGCTGGCATCAGTTGGTCAATATGTTGATGTCGATTATGTTATCGATGTCGTTAGGGGCAATGGGCCTTGGATGGGTTTTGGGGTTATGTATATGGTCGACAGAGAGTCTATGCTCGATAGAAGAGTTTGGGAGTTTAAGAATTTGTGTAGGGTTGCAGGTAAGTTAATAGGGTCTGAGCAAGGGCAAGGTAGAGGGTAGGTGAGAGAAGAGGATAAGAATAATGGGAAGGCCTTTCAGCCTCTCCAGGAATAAAGTCAGGTCAGGTCTCAACAATTCTTAGAAATAACAAATGGAAATTACCAATGTATTTTAAAAGATAAATACTTAGCTTTGCTTGGTTGAAGAGCCAGAGGTGCTAGAGTGCTTTATTCTTGTTGCCACTGATGTCAAAGACCTCATACAATGTGCCAAATCTAATGTCTGAAGTAATTTCTGTAGAGTTTTTGTAGCTTGAAGAGCGATAATAGAATTCTGATGCTTAGTCTCAGAGCGTGCACGTTGATATGCAAGAGTCAGGGGGTGACTCAAAGGTTAGAATGTACCTTATGTAACTGAAATTGGTGATCCCACCAGTGTTGACTGATAGTTGACCAACATCGGTGGAGAAAGAATGGGTAAAAGGGCTATTTTTATCCCTCTACCTATTTCTCCATTTGCCAAGTGCATTTTCCATTGGAGAACGGTCAAAGGACGAGGTTATTAGGCACGCGTGTTGGTTAAAGAGTTGGAATGAGTCTTAGGTAGTTAGGATATGAAAGACTTAGTCATAGGGTAAGAAAAGGTCTTAGGGCAAGGTGTCCAAGGTGAGGTGTCTAGGGTGATGTCAATAATTTAAAATAAGTAATTTATTTTAAATTAATAAAGTGTGTAAGGGACCAAGGGGAGTCGACACAATTTTGGTGTCTACAGTACTCAAATGTTATCTCCTTTCCCCATCAGTTCTTATTCCACCTAAGGAAAACTAGCCTTTTTACCTTTATATCTCTATAATAGACCATTCTTTGTGTGTTGTGATTGCACATCAGGATGATCACCATCAAGAATAAGTGGTTTACTACATAAGCTACACAATTATTGATTATGAAACTTGATATAACCATATCAAAAAGCTTTGTCTTGCATTAGTCTTTATAGCTTCCAAGCTCTAGCATTACCTCTTAAATCATAAAACCTACGTCATCGCCCATACTGATCCCCTCAAATACATTCATTCCAAGTCATATCACAACCAATGTGTAGCTTGATGGATCATGCTCCTTGTTGAATTTAACTTGAAATTTATTAAACAAAAGTCTATCAAGGGGTAAATGATCACTAAAAAATTAGCTACCACTCCTTTACCTGACAACCAACCTTCAAACCTCAAATTCCCTGATGAATCTATCACAATGCTCTCCACCAATGACATCTCCTATCAAATGATAATATTCTTTGATGGGTCTAAATGTCAAGATGATGGGGGTATAGGGGCCATCCTCATTCCTCTTGATGGTGAGCCTATGCCTTTGTCATTTAAACTAGATTTGAATGTATTAACAATATTGTTGAATATGAAGCTTTGATCTCAGGGATTCAAATGGATATTTTCTTGGGTGTCAAATCAATAACCATTTTTGATGACTCCAAACTAGTGGTTAATTAGGTTAATGGTTCCTACCTATGCAAAAATGAAAATTTACAATCATATAAACATCATGTAGATACGCTATTGGAATCATTTAACTCCTACCTCTTGCAAACTATTCCTTGATCTACAAACTTTGATGACACAATGGCTTCTCTTGCTTCACACATACCCTCTTCACCCTCTTCCTCAAAAATTTATTTCACTGTACATCGCTTAACATTGCCCTCTTATGTATCAACTAACATCCTTTTTATAGGCAATGTAACAGATAACCCACATGACTTATGGTACAAGTAAATCATAGATTACATCTCCTTTTCTATTACCCCTTCTAACCTCTCCAATAATGGGAGATGTGCCTTCATGAAATGTGCCACTCATTATACTATGCTTGGGGGACTTCTCTACAAGCACAGTTTTGATGGTCTCCTCCTTAGATGCCTCACTAGTATTGAGATCCCTTTCACCATTAAGGAAGTCATGATGGGATTTGTGGTGGACATTTCAATTGTAACACAATTTCCAAACGTATCCTTCGACTCAACTACTATTAGCAAACACTCCATCAAGATTGTAGTGATTACATTTGGTGTTGTGTCATATGTCAACAACATGCTAACATCCTTCATGTTTCAAGCCATGCCCTACAAGTCACCAAGGAATTTTGTCCCTTTTCCCAATGGGGCTTGGATTTAATCAGTGAGATTAACCCTCATTCATCTCTCTGTCACTATTCCATCATTACTACCACTAAATACTTTACCAAGTGGGTTGAGGCCATTCCTCTCATCTCCACTAAGGATGAAAAAATTGACTTTATCAACCATCACATCATCTATCATTTTCATGTCCCCCATAAAATTATAACATATAATGGAAAATCTTTCAAAAATAACACTATCCAAAATCTTTGTGATGCTTTTGGAATCAAATTATGCTTCTCATCACCATACTATCCACAAGAAAATGGATAGGCAAAAGATTCTAACAAAACCTTAACCAAAATCCTCATAAAGGTAGTCAATGATACTGGAAATGATTGGCACATGCACATTCCCTTTACTTTATGGGCTTACTGTACTAGCATTCAAACCCCTTTAGGTGCTACACCTTTTTACTTAGTCTATGGGATGAAAGCTATTTTTCCTCTTGGGATCCAAATTCCTTCTCTTCACATTTCTATATAAGACATACTTACTAATGATGACTTTTGCTAAAGACATTTGGCTTAACTTGAGTTGCTTGATGAGCACCATCTCATAGCTCTCAACCACCTCCAAATCTATCAAGAGTGTATCAAATGCAGCTACAACAAAAATATCAAGGAGTGAGATTTAAATATCAAAGATCTCATCTTAAAGGACAATCAACATGTGATAAACATGGAGAAAAGTAAATAGGGTAAGTTTTCTCCTAATTGGCTTGGACCCTCCATCATAACTCATAATTATGGCTTAGGAACTTATCACTTGTCTTCTCTTAAAAGAAGGCCAAAAGCCAAGCCTTTAAATGCTTTACACCTATAACCATTCTTTTGTTAATTAAGTGACGCTTTACCTTGTGTTTAACTTGAGCTTGTCCCTTGAGCAAACCTATTACATTCACCTCCCTTCCTCTTAACCTTTATTCCTACAAACTTATTTAATCTATGAAGTGCTATGGTTTTTCCCTGAAAGCGAAAAACCTCTAAGCCTCTATAGTCCATGACTAAAGTCAAAAAAAAAAGGATACATAGACAAGTTATAATCTCTCAGGTCATGATTCTCAACATAGACTTCTCCTTTGAAGGAAAGCTATGTAACTTCTCTTTGATACTATAAATATACTGATTCCTTGAAGGGTAACTATTAACAATCAAAAATAAAAGCATAGACCACTCCCTTTAAGGATGGATAAGCCAAGATTTTTTTATCAAGGGAAATAATGACTTAGAATATTCTCATATTGATTAGCTTCATATGACCTCAACACAAACAAAATCCCATTATAGGCTTCCCACATTGATCAACTTACACACACAAAAAAAAAAACTTTAAGTCATGGACTTGCCTATAGTAGTTTTTGGGTCACCCACGGAAGGGGCATACTATCCCCAATAAGAAGGTTACACTACACAAACACTCTCACTCCTTTTACCCTTTTCCCCTCATACTCTTTGAAGGGACTTTTAACTCACTTGACACAAGGTAAGTACGATGCTTCTCTAATAAAAAAATGGTCAAATGATGCAAAGCATGAAAGAGGGTCATATTCCTGAGCCTATTTATGTTACAATTATGGTCTTTGACAATGCACAAGCATCGTGCCTCTTTCTTTCCCATCCCAATCACATGTTGATTTCTATTTTGAGATCACATCTCATAACAAGATTCAATCACCTTCTCGCCTTTTTGCCAATCTTTTTTGATTCTTAGATTTATGTGTTTAACAAATATTGTCACTCACATATCCATCTCAAATAGGTATATTCAAATGAATACCTAAAACCATACTTAAAATAACAAATCATTGCCCATTAATCCATTTAATATAATCCCATGTGAAATGCACCCAACATGCAACCATAGTTTCTCTAAACAACAATAAATAGGAAAACTATCAAGCCTATGCCATTTATTTTAAGCATACACCATCACAAATATGGAAAAATGCTGAAATAAAATAACATACCCAACTAATTCATTTTAAGCATACACGATCACAAATATGGAAAAATGCTAAGATGAAGCTAACCAATCAACTATGCATATACCATCACATATGGGAAATGCTAGTCCAACTCAATTAACATGCTCAACATTAACATAACATAAATGTCCAAATCATTATAATAACTTCAAATATCATCACCATCACATAAACACATCTCAAAATAACAATCTCTCTCTCTCTCTCTCTCTCTCTCACTCACTCACTCACACACACACACATGCATATATGCTGAATATGAATGTACAATAATATATCATATTAGTATCATATCTCTCTTAAAAAGTAAATCTCTCATCTTCAGCTCATAGGCTAGTGTGTATAAAACATATATAACAACATAAAAAATATCATCTAGCCCTCAGAATACTCAAGGCTATAGTCATGGTCATGAAGAAGCAGTATCATCACCACTCTTAGCTTGTCTGCATCTGCATGAGCTAGAAGCCATGTTATGTGTCACTAATCTCTCCTACCCTCTAAACTCAAAATACCTCTAAATCTATGAGAAATCCTTGATGGACCTCTCATAGTATGCAATCTCATCTAAAATAGTATTGTACCTCACTAGAGATACAGTCTATGGTGGACCCATCAAACCTATTATAATCCCCTATACTAGTCCCCATGGAGGAGTAGCCTATCCTAATACTCTCAAACTATCCCTCTCTATTATCAGTGTAATAACTTGGCCCTATAATGCCTTGACCTATCTCTATAATGTCATAACCCACCCCTATATGACTAACACAATTGGCTGTGCTACATCTTAGGCCTATACTACTGCATCTCGAGCTTGTAGTACTACCTCTTGGGCCTATACCATTGCATCATATGCCTATACGACTGCATCTCTCTCTCATCACTCCTTGTAAATCTGGTGGTGACCTCCTAACTTGACCTATGGGATGTAAACCTATCCACCATGAAAGATAAGCCACTGTGCATCCATGATCTACCACACCCAAGCCTGATGGTAGCTCCTCAAAATCTATCCCATCTATCTCCTAGGGCAAGGGTAAGGGTGCCTCTATATCATCCCTCCTATATTGAGGAAAGGTAGGAGGCATGTCCTATACCAAGCCAAACTATCCATTGACCCATGCCATGGGTATCATCTCTAACTCTCTAACTCATCTCATTCTGACCCATAATGTGCTTTGTAAATCAACAAGCTACTCTATCTATCCTCTAAATGTAAGGTATGTTACGTAGGGCCTCCAAAAAATATTTGAAAAAATCAATCCATCTATCATATGTCTATAATAATCAATGTCCCACACTATGCCATCTACTCATGTCTGGGCCATAGCCTCTCTCCACCATTTAAACCCAACCCTAAAACTAGATACAATCATGATAGGTAGCCTCAATGGCCATGTCACCATGATGTGCTCATATGCCCAGTAATGGAGTAAATTCCCAACACATAAACTATACCATTGTCACAGCTTCAAACTCCATAACTCTATATAACTATGCTGGAAAATTTGGTCCTCATGCATACATAGTCTACTGCTCAACCATCTATGCCAAAACACTTATCAATGTAATAGGGAATCTCCCACCATCTATATCTGGAAGTGTATATACTATAATCCCTATCATCATCAGGATACTCAACTGATGTTACTACTCATTGGTAGTATACAACAACTTATATGCAAAGCTCACTGAGTGATAGGTTGCCTTGCTAACATGCTCTCCAAATAATGTAACCATGTGAATATCATGCTTCTCTCTTAAACAAGAGAAGAGCTCCTCACCTTGGAGTGGTGTCCATAAAATCCTATACACATCCTCCTATGTCACTATCAATTCTATGATAAGAAAATGGAAAGTGTTGGTTCTCTAATCCCCCCTCTCTATAAATTCTATCATCAAACTAACATCATGTGTAACTTTGTAATATCATCTCACTCCTCCTAACCCTACAGCTGCCATGTGCTCCTACTCATCTATAGTGACATCCCTCCTCATCCTTGTCAATGGTGTAAGTAGTTGATCTCATAATGTCAATTCCTGCCTAGCCTACAACCACACACACAAACCTCAAGTCACATAATTTCCAATATTAACCTCCACCCTTTTTTTCCTATCTTTGGGAGAACTACATGGCCTAAGGCCTTTAACTAGGCTATGTAGGTAGCACTCAATCGACACGGGGTCTTTTGAGGCTAGTTTGGCCATTAAGCTTGATGACTAACTCAATTCAAGATCCAAAATGGGCCTTTTATTCCTATTTGGGTTTTTTTCCTATGATTAACATCAATTAAGGCTATTGATGTCGATGCCAGATGTTAGCTGATATCAACACCTTGTTAGGTAATGTCGATGAACCCTGTTGACATTAGTGACTGGTTTGACCCTAGGCCGAATAACTTATCTCCCAAATTTTGGTTTTTATCTAAAAACTACCCCTAAACCCCTCAAAAATTTACCTAAACCTATCCTCACCCCATTTCTTACCCTTCTAATTTCCCTCTCTCCCCCCAACCATACCAAATTAGCCCAAATCACAAATTAACAACCTTAAATTCAAATTCAACCGAAGAGGATCTTACCTCATCTCTCTAACTCCTCTAACTAGCTCTTGTGATGGTATACCTTTAGCTGGGTCCCATTTTAGCTCTACCATCTCTACCCACACCAATACTCAGAGCTATTTTTATCCAATCAACTATCATAAATGAGTTTTGGTGGGCCACCAAACCCTTTTTTGTTGGGTTTGGTCACCCACCAATGTTGATAGTCTTGACCTAAGGTATCGATATCATCAATACTTCCTATCAACATCGATTGTATAATGATGTTGAAAACCTTAACATTAGAGTTTTTAATCCCAACCACCACCATTTGGACTACACACTAAGTCTGGGGCAACTTGGAGATCATGTATATCTCCCTGACCATGACAACCAACTTTGAGATCATGTATATTTACCTAACCATGACAACCAACCTTGGAGATCACATATATCTCCCCAAACATGACAACCAACCTTGGAGATCACTTGAAACTCCACCCAAAATGACTCTAACCAAAGATCACAAATATCTCCTCAACCATTGACCCTTTTGAACCAAATTTACATTATTTTTCTTGACCATTATGCTACCTCGCTATAGTTGGCTATTATACACATATGTATATTAGGTGTTTTAGATTTTGACCATGCTAGTCATATCACTTGTATCCTTTTGTGTTTACTAGGATCACTTCCTACCTTAGATACTTGGAACACATGGACCATTGAAGCTATAACTTTGATCATTTAAACCTTATTATCTATCACTTACAAGTAGTGCTTTGGTTATTTCTATCTGTGTCTTCCTTACCTATTATTGATTTTGTCGACTATCACTCATAGTAGTATATACACAATCTAAGATGTTACCATGCTATCACTCAACATCTACCCACCTAATTAACTCTTTATTAAATTGGTACCTAATTCTATATTCTCCTCCATCGATTCCCATTTTGAGGTGGGATACCTCATCCCGTACCTGGAGCATCTAACTCCTATTTTTGTCTTGTAACTTATCAATATAAATTATAAGACAAAAAGGGGAAAATGTAGACACCAAAATCACATCACACACATGTGTAACTCCCTATGTTGAAACCCTCCTTTGAGCCCATTTTAATAATTATCCTTCCTAACCCATGTTTTCACCCCTCACACATTTAATTAATTTAAAATATTTAATTAAGTTAATTAAAAACTACTTATGCCACCTTACCTAGACACCTCATCCTAGGACTAATTCTTACCCTTTGAGTCACCTCAAAACTTAGTCCCCTAATCCTAACTACCCATAACTTGTTCTCACCCCAACCATAAATTCCTAACTAACTACGTCCTTATTAATCTTGTATTTCTACCATTTCCTAATGAATACCACACTTGATAGGAGAAGGAATAGAAAATAGGCTAAATATATCCCTTTTACCTATTATCATGCCACTAACATCGGTCAACCCATGGCTGACATCGGTGGCATCACCAACATCAATTATTTAAGCCAAATTTCGAGCTAATATTTAGGTCAACATAAATAAAAAAAATCAATCATTCACATACAAAATTTAACATTCAACTTTATACATCTAGGCTTACCATTACTTTGTACAAATTAGTCTAGATTAGGAATTAATATACTGCACAAAGCTTGGATTCTTCTAAACTAGTAGGACATGCTTACCTTTTCTATTCATGTATTGCTTCAACATGCCTCACTAGAGCCATCTATCTAACACTCATGGTTCATCTATTTCACCAGCTACATATATCTCTATATTTTATAATTCCTTTAAATAGTCATTTTACAATTACTTTACATTATACTATTTATAATTTTATGAACATCTTGACTCTCCCTATGAAGGAGTTGTAAAACTCCTTCACTTATTTCCCTCTGCTTCAAACATACCAATCCTCTATCTAGACCCACCTGAGCCTTACCCACTCCATTACAACTCTTTCTAACCTCATAAACCTAAGCAACATCCACCTCCCAGCTCAAAAACGTCTCCTACAACCTCCTGAGAACCTATTACCCCTACCAACATTAGTCACATAACTAACATCAGTCATATCTCTTTACAGACATCAGTAACCTAATCGACATTGTTGACTATGTAATTCTACCAACTTCTCTAAACCTACCTAAATAACCTCTAAAAACACCAATAACTCACATTACTTACACTGTGTCACTCTCTACTATACTTAGACTGCAATAACAGTATGAACATCTCTCTTACTCTCTTTTTCATTTTTTCATTCATTACCATTTTATTTCAAAAAGTGGACTATCATCCTTAAGGAATATTGACACTTTTAGGAACAAATGTGTAGCTTGGCAGCCCACACATATATCTACTAACAAATATTTTGGTGGTAATGCTTTCTTATTCATAGGTAGTCCTCCCTAGCCAAAGAGGAGTGCTCAACATCATCTGGATACGATGTGTAACCAATCTGGGTTCTCTATAATCCGTAATCCTTACCCTTCATCTCTGTTTCTCCTTAAACATCAAATAGATTCAAAATTTAGTGAAACAAAGACTAACTTAAAACCTTTTGATATTCATTTTTTTCCTAATCTTTATCTCTTGCAAAATCAACTAAGTATGGGAACCATTGCAATCTGCCTAAAAGGTCAACTTTGCACCTTTATATCTTTTGCCTCAATCATATGTTCTAAAATTTAGATCATATGTTTTCCTTTCAAAGAGGAATCCAATCATGTATTAACTTACTCCTAAAACCTTCATGCATGTGAGATATAACTTCATTAATATGCTCACTTAGATTTTTCTTTCACAGAGCCAACTATGTCAAGAACTATTTGGAAGGCCAACTCTGCACATACATATATTTTGATATGCTTCATCGCATGACCTAAAATTAGTGCATATCAACTAGGTATAAAACTAAACTAAACCATATGATCAACTTCTGTTGAAACTACCACATGTGCAAAATATGATTTCATCAATATGTTTACTTAGCTTTTCTTTCCATATGCAAATTTGGCTATGGGAAAACATTGTCAAACTACCTAGAACCCAAATTTGCACTTGCATATATTTTATTGTGATTAGTCACATGATTTGGGATCTACTACATAAGATCTTCTCTCATAGGGGAATTCATCCATATATAAATCTACTCCTAAAACTTGCATATGTGTGAGATATGATGTCACCAAATTGCTTACTTGGTTTTATTGAAACATAGAAAACACTATCAAAATGCCTGAGAATCCAAATTTACGCACACCTATCTTTGGATGTACTTCATCACATGACTTTATATTTATCACATATTAACTAGGGACTAATGTGATCATAAACATATAACCAGTTCCCCTTGAATCATCCACACGAGGCAATTATGATGTTAACAAACTGTCTACTCAGATTTTTTGCCATTAGACCCAAAATGTCTAGATAAAAATAATGATCAACCAGATGAAATCCACTCATGTACACAAGCACTCAAATCATAGAAAAATTCTTATGAGACCTATTTCATATGCTCAATACTTCAAATTCATCCCTAATCATCTCTAACCATTTCAAAACAAAAGATAAACCAAGCCAACTTCAATCATATTAGGAAATATGCATTTCACACTTTGTCATTATCACTTAGACTATCAAGGTACTTCATCCACTCACTTGGACACCTCTATGACATCACCATCACATCATTGATAACTCTCCAATAATTTTTTCTCCTTGTAAATCTTTTAACTTGAAGGTGTTATCTCTAAGTATATCAACTTTCTGGTAGGGACCTATCCATAAAGGTGTGAACTTCCCATGTTTACCATTAGGATCAGATGCCTTGTCTTAAAGAAGAGCTAAGTTTCCTTGCCTGGACACCTTAATTTTTTAATGTTTATCAAATCACCTCTTGACTATGGTTTGGTGTCTGCTAAAATTGGTAAAATCCTCTTCTCTTATATCTTCCATCTGTATGATGTCCAACAATATTGAACTTGTAAATTCTTGGTCCTCCTCCATGTAATTTTACATGAACCTATATGTTGGAAGCTTAAGGGAGATGGGGAAGATGGGTTCTTGACCATAAAATAACAAGATTGGTGATGATTTGAGAGCTTGTTTGATTCTATTTCTATCTACCCAAAGGGCATACTTAAGTAACTTATGCCATGTTCTAGGTTTATTAGCTACAAATTTATTTATAGCCTTCATCAAGTTCTTATTTATTGATTTAGATACTCTATTACCTTAAGGATATTGGTTTGATGAGAACTTGAGGATGATTCTATTATCATATGCCCATTTTGTTATCTCTATAGAGATAAAAGTAGGTATGATATCACATACCAGAAATATAGGTGTCCCAAACCTAGTGCATATGTTTCTTCTAAAAAATTGATCACCTCTTTGGTCTTAAGCTATTTATTTGCCACTACTTCAATAAATATAGTGTAGTAGTTAGTAGAAGTTAGAATGTACTTGTGACCATCTAAAGAATTGGAGTTGATGATCCCCACAAAATTTATCCCCAAATGGGTAAAGGTTTTATCAATCATTACTAGTCTTAGGGGAATGATTGCTCTAGGCTCTTTAGTGTTGAAGACTTGACATGAGTGGAAATATCTCACATGTATATGAGCATCCCTAAATATTGTAGGTAAATAGTAACCAACCCTTAATATTTTTTGTGATTTACTCCTTCCATATGGCTGTCCACTTCTTAACTTTTCATGGAAGTGCTCATGATATCAACTGCCTCACTCTTGGAGACATATCTCAAGTAGATACCTTTAGATTTATTCCTATAAAACACTCCATCCTTGATCAGAGAGTGAGTTTCCTTGAACCTTAGAGCTCTCCTTTGTTCTTGACTCAACCCCGCAAGAAAATACCCATTGATTAGTAAGTAGATAATGAGATCATACCAATCATTAGGTCTGAAACTTTTTTTCTCTACCTATATAAAACTTAGCTTGGGGTTAGTATTAGTAATAAATTGAATTAAACCTTAGATCCTTAACCATTTCTTAGTCTTCATCTCAATGCCATATTATTGGAGCATAGACATCCACTTACTTCTCTTTTTTCTTAGTTCATTTTGACTTAGCATGAACTTGGTGGCAGGGTCTGGGAGAATGTCATGAACCTTATTCCTAAGGATATAATGTTTGAAAATTTTTAATGCCTTGACCAAAGCACATACTTGTTTATCGATCAAAGAGTAGTTTAACTCAACATTTTAAAGGTTAGTACTCATAAAAGCTATTATATGTTCACACTTATCTATCTTCTGAATTAAAACTACAAATATTTTATTATACGAAGCAAAAGAATAAAGATAAAAATCTTTAGTGAAGTCTAGACTTATCAATATAGGGGCTTGTCCAATTGCTTCTTTGATGTCTTTGCAAGCATTCTTTGTCTCTTCATTCCAAGTGATCTTAGCCTCTTTCTTCAACATGTCATTCAAAGGTTTCACTATTTTTGCAAAAACAAAAATAAACTTTATTACAAAATTTATTTTACCAAAGAATGACTTTAATTCCTTCCTATTATTAGTGGGCTCTATACTAGATATTGCATTTACTCTATCAGGGTCTATAGAGATTCCCTCCTTAGTGATAACATATCATAATAGTTTTCCCTTAGTAACACATAAAATACTTTTCTGTGGGTTGAGAGAAATCCCATACCTTTTGCATCTTTCAAATACCTATTGTAGATGCATAATATGATCCTCCCTATTCTCAAAAAAGATTGTCAGATCATCCATGTATATGATAATGCAATTACCTATAAGACCTTGGAAAGCATGATCCATATCCCTTTAGAAGGTTTTACTTGCATTTATAAGTCCAAAAGGCATCATATTGTAAGAAAACATGCCCCACCTAGTAGTAAAAGCTATCTTCATCCTATCTTCTTAGTTTACTAGCACTTGGTTATACCTTGAAAAACCATCAAGAAAGTACATCATGGCAGAACCAAAAACAATTTGTATTACTTGGTCAAGAGAGGGTAGGGGGTAATTATCTTTCTTAGATGCTCTATTTAGGTTTCTAAAATCAATGAATAACCTAATTTCAGCATTTGTATTCTAGACTAGGACTAAATTAGCAACCCAAGTGGAATTCCTAATGGGAAACACAATATTGGCATCTAAGATCTTGTTGACCTCTCTATCTATCAGTGGTTCTAAGACCGGGTTGACATGCCATTACTTTTGTCTAAAAGGTTTGTAGTTTTATTTTAAGGGTATGGTATGAGTTATGACCTTTAGATTAAATATCTATAGGTAATCCTAAGACCATGCTATGATATATTTATATTTGGTTAGCATTTATTTGGCTCTTTTGGACTCAATGCTTGTATAGGTTGTATCAATATTAACCATGTGAGGTTGACCTTGTAATCTAAGATCAATTGCATTATAATCCTTATCACTTTAATTTAGGAGTCTTGGTGGTATCATCTATTCTATCAGAATCAAAGAGTCTTTCTAAGGCTATCATGCCTTTGGGGATCTTATTGTCATTTAATTGAATGACCTTGTCATCAAGTTTACTTTCAATGTTCTCATCATTAAGGAGACTAGCTTCATCAATAATGTGACCTTAAAACACTCCTAAACTAGTTATGCAGTCAATGATTTGATGATCATCATTGAATACCTAAAAATGGTTGACATTAGTTGGCATTGAGGGACATGGGATTAACTCAATTATAAGGTTTTACAATTTTGAACTTTGATTGGGCATAAGGTTGGTTGTAACTGAAGAAAGTTTATCAACAACATTATTTTCTTCCATATGGATTGACACAATGTTAAAATCATTAAAACATTTTATTAAGTCCCATACTCTAAATTTATATTTCTTGAGATAGGACAATTTGCATTGATATTTACTCTTGACCTGATTGACTACTAGTTTAGAATCACTAGAAACTAATAGTTTCTTGGCATCATGCTTGATTGTAAATTGTAATCCAAGAATAAGTGATTCATACTTAGCTAAATTATTAGTGCATTATAAATAAAATTTGTTAGGATTGTGGAGCTAAAAGCTTCACTGATGCAAACAGGAGAGAAGGTTGCAGGAGAGTTGCTGAGTGTCAGAGACACCGGCGTCGGTCAGGCCAACCGACGTCGGCAGGATAGGGCAGGAAGGCAACCGACGTCGGTCAGAGATCGGCCAGCGTCGGTGACCCCCAGGCGGACAGGGACCGGCGTCAGTCGCCTGTGTGGTTTGACTGCGAGCTATTTACGGGCAGTTAGCTAACGAACCAAGTGTTTGCATGAAGAGATCTATTTTTAGACTGAGAGCTGCGGATCTAATTATTGTAATTAGATGTCTAATTATTGTTTGGATGAGATCTATATAATAGACTCATGGTTGTATTGGAAAAGTGTGCTAGGGAGTAAGAGAGCATAATTATAAGCTCCTTCTGTGTGTGAGGTAGAGCAATGGTGCGTTCCTCCTAGTGCCACAGTACCAGGTGTGTTGGTGCTGGATTGGAGAGCCAGCTGGGTTCTTCAGGAGTGTAGGATCTTGGTCACAATTGCATGGCCTATATAGGAGATCTACATGGTAAGTAAGATCGTTGATCTGTAGGTGTATGTGTGTGCAAGGTCAAGGTTCACAGGTGAGCAGAACCATTGTTTGATTTGCAGGTGTGTAAGGTCATACAGACAGCAACACAACAGGGAGCAGTATCAGGTAGGATCTACTTGGAGTACAGGGGTGTACTCGGATAGAGCAAGAGGAAGGCAAGGGAGTTCCTTCCATAAGTATGGTCTGTTGAATTGCAGGTTGTTGCAGATTCATGGGAGATCTACTTGAAGTACTTTGAGTACTTGTGGAGCACGTGGAGTGCTTGTGGAGTGCGTGGAGCACTTGTGTTGTGCGTGGAGCATGGGAGGTGAACACCAACTCTGTATTTGAGTTGGGTGTTGTGACCTGTGAGAGGGAGAGCTTTGGGGAGAAGAATTACTGTTCACTTGAGGTGTGGGAAACCTCTGTAAGGTGGTGGAGAAGAAGTGGCATCTTCTTTATTGTATTCTTTTCTGTATAAAGTGTTAATACAAGTTGTGTATTGTCTCTCATATGATGTGTTATTCTGAATTCTAGTTACTTGTTGATTCTGGTTATTTCTGCATATTAAGTTGTTTGAAGTTTGGTAATCAATTGTATGTTTCTGGTTTCGCATCCTAACAAGTGGGATCAGAGCATGTTTGTTGTTCTAGATTCCTGACAAGTGGTATCAGAGCTAAGGTTGCAGGAAGCAGGTTGTGTTTTGGTTACAGGGCACTCTCAGGGGTTTCTGATTGAGTGGGAGTAGAGCAACAACAGATCAAAGTAAGCTAAGAATGGAGGAGTTGAAAAGCACAGACGGTTACTCACGGTCCAATGGAAAGAAAGAGCAGGTAAAAGAAGATTGTTGGTTGGTAACAGATCAGCATGAAGAAACTGAAGATACAGATGTAGCAGGTGTTGTTGCACAGGATGTGTTTGCAGGTTTCTTGGATAAAGTTGAATCTTGGATAAAAGATTCAGTTGCCTCTTTCCATGCAGCCCCAGGTAGAGGAGCTGGTAAGCCTTGCCAAAGAATTGGCAAAGGGGAAGTGAAGCTGAAATTGCAGGCGGCCAACACACAGGTGTTGATGAAGGTCATGCAGGTCCTAGGTTTGGAGATATGGCTAATTTCTTCAGAAAGATTGGGTGATGAGAGATGCACAAGAACTCTCACAGCGGATGCACTTGAATTAGCTGGTGGTAAGAAAACAGGTATACTTTATCTACTTGTTTATAATACTGATTCTTCTTCTATTGCAGAGACGTGGCTTCGTAGGCTTGGTCACATGAGCAGGAAAGAGATGCATGTTCTTAAGCGAAAGATAGATATATTTGATAGGCTTAAGAACTGGAAAGCCTTGGTGTTCTTGGAGGAGATGGCGGACAGAGTTCAGTGGATGAGGCTGGATACATCTGAGCAGGGTAGTTTGGACATGGAGATTGATCCAAAGGAGCTCACGGGTAAAAAGTCATCACTCACAGGCGAACACAGGTACCGGCGTCGGTCAGGAGGAACCGGCGTCGAACAGACAGGTGCCGATGTCGGTCATGTGCAGACCGAAGCCGGCAGTGTCGGGCAGGGTAAGACCGGCGTCGATCATGGGACCGATGTCGGCAGTATGTAAGACTGATGTCGGTCAGGAGGACCGACATCGGCAGCAGGGACCAGGCTGGTAGTCAGGTACAAACGCATGGAACCGACGTCGGTCGGATGCAGACTGTGGGGTGATCGAGGTCGGTCACTGTAACGAATTTTGGGTGGATAGCAAGCTGTCAAGGAGTCTCAAACACCCATATGGAGGACTGAAGGCATAAGTAGGCCCTCAAATTCGTGTTCCTCTTCTTCATACTTATTGCTGATTGTAGAGCAGGAAGGATCCAGGAAACAGGTGTGAACTAGGCAGGATTATGATGCAGAACCAGACGGGAGTCTTGGTAGGTTTGCCAGCTGGATGAAAGCACAGAGACGAATGGATTCCTTAGTAGAAGAATAGAGAGAATGGATACGTGAGACGGAAGACCAGGCATATGGTCTTGAGGAGCTGTAGGACAGTGGTACCAGGTTTGACAGGTGGAGGACGAAGCATGGCTTCAGTCAGTGTCAGGTAACTACTGTGGTTTGCCTTACCAGGTGGATGATGAGTCGCGACATCATTCTGTTACTGTATGTGGACGGTATGTTTTGCTATAGCAGGTTTGTACATATAGGGTTTTGCTGAGCTAAGGGTAAGATTAGTTCAGTGGCATGTCATGAGGAGTTTGGAGCAGCAGAATTCTTTGACATGGGAGGCATGGAGATCACAGGGTGATTTTGTCTCGAGTGGGAGCTGATGTGAATCAGGTGTTGGCGAGGTTCAGGATGCAGAACCGGAGCACACTAAGGGCTGGACAGGTATAGTGTCCGAAATCACATGAGGTCTGGTATAGACTTGAGTATTCCCATGCAGTGGGAGCTGTCAGAGTTAGGAGCCAATTCGGGGAAGTGGGTTCTCAGGTTTTCTGAGAGGGACCGGCAGCAGGTGTTGCTATGCAGGGTCAGGACTTCACTACAGGTGTTGTAGGTTCAGATGTGGCAGGGTACTCGGATGACAGGAGGTACATCACAGGTTGTGTGGTGGGTTGTCTTCAGGTGGGAGCTTGAAGAGGGATACAAACCAGGAAATAGATTAGACAGAGTACAGGTACAGGTACAGTGCAGCTGTTTATCTCCAAGTGGGAGATTGTTAGGATTGTGGAGCTAAAAGCTTCACTGATGCAAATAGGAGAGGAGGTTGCAGGAGAGTTGCTGAGTGTCAGAGACACCGGCGTTGGTCAGGCCAACCGACGTCGGCAGGATAGGGCAGGAAGGCAACCGACGTCGGTCAGAGATCAGCCGGCGTCGGCGACCCCCAGGCGGACAGGGACCGGCATCGGTCGCCTGTGTGGTTCGACTGTGAGCTATTTACGGGCAGTTAGCTAACGAACCAAGTGTTTGCATGAAGAGATCTATTTTTAGACTGAGAGCTGTGGATCTAATTATTGTAATTAGATGTCTAATTATTATTTGGATGAGATCTATGTAATAGACTCATGGTTGTATTGGAAAAGTGTGTTAGGGAGTAAGAGAGCATAATTATAAGCTCCTTCTGTGTGTGAGGTAGAGCAATGGTGTGTTCCTCCTAGTGCCACAGTACCAGGTGTGTTGGTGCTGGATTGGAGAGCCAGCTGGGTTCTTCAGGAGTGTAGGATCTTGGTCACAGTTGCATGGCCTATATAGGAGATCTACATGGTAAGTAAGATCGTTGATCTGCAGGTGTATGTGTGTGCAAGGTCGAGGTTCACAGGTGAGTAGAACCATTGTTTGATTTGCAGGTGTGCAAGGTCATACAGACAGCAACACAACAGGGAATAGTATCAGGCAGGATCTACTTGGAGTACAGGTGTGTACTCGGATAGAGCAAGAGGAAGGCAAGGGAGTTCCTTCCATAAGTATGGTCTGTTGAATTGCAGGTTGTTGCAGATTCATGGGAGATCTACTTGAAGTACTTTGAGTACTTGTGGAGCACGTGGAGTGCTTGTGGAGTGTGTGGAGCACTTGTGTTGTGCGTGGAGCATGGGAGGTGAACACCAACTCTGTATTTGAGTTGGGTGTTGTGACCTGTGAGAGGGAGAGCTTTGGGGAGAAGAATTACTGTTCACTTGAGGTGTGGGAAACCTCTGTAAGGTGGTGGAGAAGAAGTGGCATCTTCTTTATTGTATTCTTTTCTGTATAAAGTGTTAATACAAGTTGTGTATTGTCTCTCATATGCTGTGTTATTCTGAATTCTAGTTACTTGTTGATTCTGGTTATTTCCGCATATTAAGTTGTTTGAAGTTTGGTAATCAATTGTATGTTTCCGGTTTCGCATCCTGACAAGTGGGATCAGAGCATGTTTGTTGTTCTAGATTCCTGACAAAATTTATAAGAGGCATTATATTATTTTCTAATGAGATTGATTAACACCACTCCTACTCTATAGCCTAATTTGCATCTAGCACCATCAATTTTTTTTTCCATAATCCAGGAAAGCATGAAAAGTTTTAGAGTTACATACCTTTTTGGTGTCAAGAGTGTAAAGACCAAGATCTAATTTAACCATGTTGACCCTCTCATTGATTGCATTATACTCAGTGATCATATGCTTCATTTTGGGCTCCCTTTCTATCCTAGTTTGGTTAAGGACTCCCTTTGAAGGTAACCACATATGTGAATAATCTATTGACATATAATCATTCAAGATCCTAGTCCAGTCTCTATTCAATAACATCTAGGATGTCTACCACTTGGATATAAATGATCTATTGTATCCTTAGCTTTGAGGTAATCTACATGAGAACATTAAATAATTCACCAATTACTTTGACTCTTGATTTATCTAATTGAGTTACAACTCTATCAGATTTAATGGGATTCAAGCCCAATTATTCACAAATACTCTTAGGCATGATATTTTTAGATGGACTAGAATCTAATAAACAATTATGTAGATTCTTACCAAAGTGTTTCACTAAAATTTTACTTATTTTCTTTTTTAGAAAAATGTAAAACTTGAAATAAGGGTCAAGTTTGTAGAACCTAGATATGTTGTGCATGCATGATCCAGATGATTATCAATACTCCTCTTTGTCTGGGGAGGATGACCTACAAATAAGAAGGTAATCTATAAAAATAGTGGATTAGTGATATAGTAGGGTAGACTACCTAGTATTATTTAGATCCAAGAAGCACAAGCTTCTTTAGAGGCTATCAATCCACACTTTCAAAACACTTAAATTTTGATAAGCTAAAAATAGATGCTTGCATGAAATAAAAAAGGTACTGAAATCAAATACAAGAAAAGCTTGAAAATAAATAAGTGATTTTGATTAAAAATAGTAATAAATGATTGAATACTAATGCTAAATTACTCAAACTTGATTCAAAAAATAAGTTGAAGTTCTGTGATAATACAAAAACTCATAAATTGGGATTTGGGTATAGGTAGATGGGTCAAATTAGCTTATTTTTATAAAATGACACACAATAATCATCGATGGTTGGGTATGACTATTGGTAATTAGGTCATTGTCAATGATTTTTAACCCTCGATGGTTATAAAAGTTCATCAGTGGTTAGGTAAAACCATTGACAATTACTATAGAATTTGGTTTGGAAAGAAAAGTTTATTGGGGAGGTTATAAAGGTTATGGGAGTGATGTTTGGGTTGAATGTTGGTTACGAGATATAAAACAATGATCAGAAGTATCTAATTTTGGAGTTGGGTGTTTGGGTGATTGGAATAGGTTATGGGTGTTTTTGGGTAGGAGGTAAAATGTCTAGAGTTTCAAAACTCCAACACAAGAAAATGGGATGAAAGAGAAATAAAAGGGAATGACACAAGTAATGAAACAAATAGAGATAATTACTAAATCCTAATAAGAAACATAGATAATTAACATTTAGGTGTTGCTAGTCTAAGGAATGTTTGTGTTAGCTAAAAGCTAGTTATGAATCCTAGAGTAATATCAATAGAGTAACAGTACCATGGCTCAAGATAATGAGTTGTAAAAGCACCCTAAGCCTATGACCTAGTTCTTAGTTTAATGAGAAGCTTTTGGATTCACCTGAGAGTTAGAATCTCTTGCCCCTTGAATAATGATTTCAACCTTCTCTTCCTCTCTTAATATAGAGTAAAGGAGGGTTAAAATGAATATTTTAACAAACAATTTATCAAATAATTTGACCATTAGTCTAATTATGCATTGATCATGTGAATAGTAGACTAAAATTAGACAACTGGTAATCAATGAGTGAGTTGCAGTCAAATTATAATTGATTCCTTTAACTAGGCAAGAGTTCAAGTAACTGTTGGTAGTCTTGGTCAACCATTGTTGATCAAGGGATGACCACTAGTGGTCAAGAGGACATAGTCAAAATTGGGTAATCCACCAATGACTGGTGGTCAATTCCTTGAGAAAAGGTCTAAGATTAATAATGGGAGAATCAGTAAATAAGCTAACGTAAAGGGGGCCAAGGGATGACTTAAAGGTTAATGCAACATCTAGAGCCATGGTGTATAGTTTTCTAGTTTCTACATTTTCCCCATTTTTATTATGTAGTTTACTAATAGTACTAATAGTTATATAGGTAGAAAATACCAAATTGAAAGGCCTAGGTGTGAAGAAATGAACAATAAATATTGAGAGAATGAAGGAATAAAACACACACACACACACACACACACACACACACACACACACACACACACACACACACACACACACACACACACACACACACACACACACACACACACACACACTCTAAAATCTCCTTATATAAATACAACTACTACTGTTTAAAAAATAATTCACAAAATATCCTTAAGAGGGACTTTCCTTAACTGCTATTACTCACTCTCTCTTCTCATAGACTACTACTATGTTTTGCTCCTCTTACTCTACTACTACTCTATTTTCCCCTATTATTTTCATATAGGCTGCATGTAACAACTTTGTAGACTGCTACTTTGTTTGGAATATTTCCCCTATTCTATTCCCTATGCTACTCTCCTTTTTAACACTGCTATGTTGTTTCTTTTTCCATGGATTGCTATTCTATCTTATAATTCACATTCTCTATGACAAATTGTTGATATGTGTTTTTTACCTTTTTTTTAATTTCTTTTTTTCCTTCTATTCTATTTTTCTCCTTATAACTCTATTTGATAGCTCACCACACCTACCACTAAATTTCCCCCTAAACTCTAAATGGTACCCAAAATTCAAAATTGAAATTGCTACATTAAATTCATGTAGGTGGCTATAACTATTGAGTATAGTAAGGGAGGTAGGGGGAAGAATAATATTTTAACATATCAACAAGATGCAAAATAAAAAATGGAAGGTTGGTTGGATGCCCCAAGTATGGGAGGAGGTGTACCCCATTAAATTAGGAATCGATGAGGTGAAACAGAGTTAGTGGTGGGTTTGACAAGTGGATATGTTGGTGTCAAGAGTGTTTGGGTGGGAATTAAAATGTGAATAGGCACATAAAATATGACTAAGTGTGATATCATGTATTACGCATAGACTAAGCTACCATAGTTGAGGTAGGTGGTAAAATAAGGTTGGATTAGAAGGATAGGTGATAAGGTAACCAAGTCATAGTGTTAGACATAGTTGATATGGGTTACTCCTATAAAATCAAGTCTCCTAGGTAAGGTTGATTTATTCATAGGTATCCAAAAACTAGATTTGATCCTAAGAAAACAAAAATTATTACAAGTGTTGGGACCACAAAGGGTCATGCTCTGAGGCACCTAAATGGTCAGTATGCAAAAGTAGTACAAGTTCATGAAAATATGTTAAGGTAACTGATGTAATCAAAATGACCAAGGAAAGGTTGGTTCATGAAAAATAAGGTAATGGTAAAGGTACCATGGTGTGATCATCATAAAAAGGTACCATGGTGTGGGTCAAATGAGGCATGCCAAGGATCACTTTGTTTTTGGCGTGATCAAATTCAATTCTTTGAAGAAAGATGATAAAGCCAATAATATTTCCTAGTAAGACCCAAAAAATGTATTTCTTAGGGTTGAGGTAAACATGTTAATGGATGAGGTATTTGAAGATAATCTTGAGAACTACTAAATGATCTTTATGAAATTTACATTTCCCAAGAAGGTCATCGATGTAATTCTCTACGATATTGTGAATAAGGTCATGGAAGATATAGGTCATGACACATTGGTAGGTTGTACTAGCTTTTTTTAGACCAAAAGGCATGACCCTATAGCAAAAGGTTCCCCATGGGGTGATAAAAGTAGTTTTATGTTGGTCTTCATGGGTAATCAAGATTTGATTATATCTTGAGAAACCATCTATAAGAGATAACATCTCATGGTCAAAAGTAAGATTAATAAGCTAGTCAACGCTTGAAAAAGGGAAGTCATCCTTCAGAAAAGTAAGGTTAAGATCATAAAAATCCTTGTAAATGCAAAACCCCACTATTGCTTTGGTGACATGGATAACATTCAAGACCCATTGGGGATAGTCAATGGGTTGGATGAAATTTACAAATAGGAGGCATTAAAGCTCTTCTTTGATAAGAAGGGTTATGCAAAGGTACATCTAGTGAAGCTTATGCTTTATAGGCTTGGTATCATGGGTAGTAACAATATTATGGGTAGTGATAGAGGGGTTAATTCATGGAATGTCATTGTAAGACCAAGAAAATGTTATTCTACAGTCTCATAGGAAGGAGGGAAAATTTTGAAGCTCTAAGAATTCTAGTGATTGGCCAATTTTGACAATGCATGAGTTATCCTAAGTACCAAAGTTGATATCCATGGCAGACTCATTCAACATGGTTTAAGTCTTAGGAGGGAGAGATTTGTGGATAGAGAAATATTTTGCACTAAGATAGGCAAGAAAAGAATCACCATACTAACAATAAATGATATTAATGGTAGGAGAGTCATCTTCTATCATCTCAGGATGAGTCATAGGAATGGTTATGGTCTCCCCATCCTTTTGATAAGTCAAGGGTCCAAGGCTAATCATGTTGACTAAAAACAAAGTTAGGGGGAATAATATCAAGATTCTCATATATCGATGGTGAAGGGGTTGGTAAGGATGGAACTTCATTGACAATGATGGTATAGGAGGCAAATTGGCTAGCTCTTTAGGAAGAACAAAATTAATACCAAATATCTCAAAAATATTTTTTATCTTACATGGAAATAATTCATGTAATCTATGCTCATAATGTCCTAGATTGAATCCTTTCCAAGAACACCTATGGAGGTATGTCTTGGTAAACTCTGATTTATCTAGATAGGCAAAATTATAAGTGAATGGTTGAGTATAAGAGGACATACAAGTGGCAAAAAGTGGTTGATCAAGTCCCCCATAGATAAGATTAGTTTGAAATTGGGAGGCTCAAAAGGAATAATGGTTTCAATGTTAGAATTGTATCTAAGATTTTGGTCAAGGTTCTTGTAATCTTGGGGAGTAGGGAAGGTATCCGAGGTCAAAAGGTTATACTCCCTGAGTGAGAGATGTTGAAATGTTGATTCTAAGGGGTCCTCTATAGGGATTTGGGTGGAAGGGATGGATGAGATAGTTAAGGCTTGGTTGATGGAAGAGGTGGATTTATGGTTGGTTGCTTAAGGCTTGGTGGATGAAAGGAGGAAAACATAATTTGGCTGGTACATCATGTTGCATGATGTGAAAGGATTTGGGTCACCTCATATGGTAACTACTTGACCCTTGTACTCAAAATTGATGCACCGATGTAGGGTAGATAACACGTAGTTCATGGAATAGATCTAAGGGTGTCCAAGTAGAACATTGTACTAGAACTCACCTTCTACTACATAGTAGAGCTCAAGAAGTGTATGAGGTCTTAAATGAATGTGGAGGATGATATTTCCTAGAGTTGTTGCAATAGTGTCATTGAAGGAATAAAACATTGATGTGGTTTTTGACATAATGTCTTCCAATAATTTAAGTTGGTCATATGCATGGGAAGAGATAATGTTGATGCTATCTCCTCCATCAATCATAACCCTTTTGATGTAGGTTTGGTTTGATGTAGGTGGTAATGAAGAGGGAAGGATTCAGATCATGGTGATGAATGAAGGATATTTTTGAATCCTTAAAGGTAACAAGGGTGGAAAGCTGAAGGGCTCCAATAAAGGCTACCAGAGGTTGTGGATCTTCTGCTTGAACCTTTATGGTCTATAAATCCTCTATAATCATCTAGTGGTGATGAGGGGAGGTATTAATTAGTTCATATAAACTCATATTCACTGGTGTTTGATGAATTTTCTTTAGAACTAATCTTTGGATTGACTTGAAAGGGTTAGATTGGGAAGCACCCAAGATGGACACATTGGTCTTGGGTTAAGGTGAAGGTGTTTGGGTTTGGTTGGGTGATTGGGTGGTGGGGGATGGGTATGTTCATGGAATATACACTTTTTCCTTCCCTTTATTCTTTTTTTGGGCCTATGTTCATGTGACCACATAGATGGTATGGATTTAGAAAAGAGTTGGGATAGAGGACTGCTTCAGTTCTTCCTCACTCTTAGATGAAAGTGTGGGAGTAGGTATGTTTAGGGTGGTAGATTATAGTTTTTGGAGTGGAAGTGGGCTCATGGGAGGCTCTTTTGACAATAAGTCATCTTCATCACATAGATAGTGGACTAGGACTTGGAGAGCTTTACAATTCTTCATATCATGCCCAGGTGTTCTATGGTATGAGAAAATTAGATTATCATTAAACTAGGATGGATTAGGAATATGGTGGTCAAATGGTTATATAGGATGCAAAATAAAGCAAGAATCTTGAAATAATATTTATAGGATGGTTGAGTAAAACTCAAAAAAAGGTGGCAAAGGTGTTGGCATTTTGGTTTTGACTTTTGGGGTGGAATCCTTCTTAGGAGTAGGTTTTGTGACAGGAGTTTTAGGTAGTGGAATATTCTTGGCAAGTGTTTTTGGATTAGATTACTTGAGGGTTAATGGTTTGGAGGTGGAAAGTGTAGAGGTAGATGATATGGAGGTAGAAGGCATATAAAGAATAGTTGAAGGTGTAGCTAAAAGAGGAGGTTGGGTTTGGGTTATCTTTGGGAGACTTGTTTTCTTAATGGAAGGATGAGGTCCTAGGATAGAAGAAGGATGTGGTCCTAAAATGTAAAGCAAGGTATAAATGGGTGGTAAGGTTTTAGTTCTTGGGATCCTAGGTGGATCTACTTTCTTGGTTGGATTAACATGGGGTTTCTTTGGTGGGATAGATGGTGCTAAATTCAACTTTAATAGAGGGCAAGTAAGGCTATAAGTAGGGAGCATGCCTAAGTTTTTTATGATATTTTTTGGGATGGTAGAAGGTGCTGTGGTTAATTTTGGTAGAGTTGGTTTGGTTGGTTTAACTATGATTTGAGAGGTATAGGTTTCTAATGGTTTCATTGGGATGATGGTGGGCTCACTAGTGGAAGTAGAAGGTTGAGTTGACAATGGTATGGTTGAGAGCTCTTGCTTGGTTGGATAGGGGACCCTAAAATGGTGCCAAAATGTGGCATGATCCATGTTATGTTGGGATAAGTACTGCAAGTTTTGAACCAGTCTATAAAAAGGCTTATAGATGGGTTTGTTTCCTTTGGTATTGGTCTCAAAGGAAAAACCTATGGGTTGAGAGAAGGGAGAGGTTACCTTTTACTTTCCTCAATCAAAGGCTCCAAGGTTTTGGAAGGAGATTATTCCATAGGAGGAGAAGGTAAAGTGACCTCTTCTTTAGGAATGCTTTCTAAAGGAAGAGTGGATTGGTCTATGATGGAAGAGAAAGGTATGTTGGTAATGGTTGCCTCCTTTGGTATGTCTTCCAAAGGAGAGGTTGGTAGCTCCACTACCTCAATAAGTAGAGAAAGGGGAATTATTACTTCCTTCTTTTTGGTTCTCAAAGGAATAGAAGGTGTCTCAACTACCTCAATAAGTGGAGGGGAAGAAGAAGTGGTTTTGATAATGGTTTCTTCAATAATGAGCTCACTAAGGACCACATTAATAGTATAGACCTCATAGTTGTGAGAGGATTCCACTCTATTTTTTTCATTGTTTGTAGAAGGGTCATGGTTGGGAAAAGGTTGTCTAAATATGTCAAGTGATTTATTTGGGAGTGCATTAGGATTATCTAGCATAATTTCCCCCTTGTCAATCAACCCTTGGCTAATGATTTTAAAGATATTGCATCTACTAATATCATGTCTAATGACATAGTAAAGGCACACAATTTGTTCTCTTTATACCAACCAGGTATAGGATGAGAGGAATCAAATTGATATGGGGGTTTGATTAGAGGAAGTTGTATGATATTTTATTTCAATTTTTTTTCCAAAATAGAAGCATATGACTTCTTTATTAGAGTATATTGCTTTTGGTTGTTATGGTTTTAGTTCTGGGTGTTCTGGTTAGAAGAATTAAAAGAGTTAGGTTGGTTAACAATCAGAGGAGGGGAGGTTTTAAGGACAAATTCATTTTTGGTTCCCTTAGTTTTGGTGTTAGTAGTAAAGTGGTTGGTGGTTTTAGAGGAAGAAGTTTCATTTGACTTGAAACTAAAATTCTTGTTTCTCAATCTTAGCTTCCCCTCATCAATGGCTCTAATCTCTCATTTTTGTGCAATAGTGAAAGCCTCATAAAAAGGTCTTAAAAGTATAAACTTGTAGAGTGGAGGAGATATGTTTGGCATAATCTTGGGAGAAGATCTCAATCAACTTAGGATGGGGAAAAGAGAAAGAGATTTGGTTTATTAAACCTCTCTGATGGGCTATGAAATCAGTAATTGATTCATCCTCAAATTGCCAAATGGAGTAGAGGTTGGTGATGAAAAATTTCTTAGATATATTTATGGAAAAATGATCTAAGAAGGTTTGAGATAATTGGACAAAAGAAAAGAGGGAGTGCTTAGTAATATCACTATAAAAATCTAATGTTGGATTGGCTAGGGACATGGGAAAGGTGTGAAGAAGGAGAACATCATCATAAGCAATCAAATAATAAGAGTGTCTAAATGTTCTAAGATGTTGTTGAGGATCTTGTTTGCTTTAAAATTTTGAATTTTTTTGAAGGTCCCATTGAGGAGGATAAGGTCAGATTGGGTTGGATTGATTAATTGGTTCATTAAAAATTTGATCATATGATAAGAAGTTATGGGCACCAGAACTAGATGACTCCAAATTGGTCATCTTATACATTAAAATTTTAAATAGATCAGTTTATGGTTGTGTACCCCCATAGTTATAGGGTAAATTCTATTGGGGTTGGGTATGTGAAACATAAGGACAACTAGTGGAAGGTTGGGAGGTTTCCATATATTGGTATGTGGACATGGGTGGTTGAGAGGATGTCATGTATGGGTAAGTGGATATACGAGGTTGGGTAGAAGGTAGAACCATATACCCTTGTGGGTTAGGAATATAGCTTGGGTTGGGTGCAATGGGTACTTATTAAGGAATTGACATGGGTTAGGTTGGAGGTATGGATAGGTTGATAGGTTGAGAATGGGTGGTAACCTTGGTACTAATGGGTGGAAGGGTAGAAGGTATGGAAACCACCAAGATTTGGAATAGAGAGGAGGTTGGTGGGTCAGAGATAATAAGAGGAGGGGTGGAAACAATAGTAGAGGGTGATCCAATGTTAAGTGGAGTATATATGCCCAAAGGTTGGGTTTATCCTATATTAGAAGAGTTATTTGTTAGGGTGGAAGGCATTTGGGTGTTAGTTGTTTGGATGGGTTGGTGGTATTGGAGGGATTGTTGGTAGAAGAAAATGTTTGAGTGACTAAGGGTTAGGTAGAAATTGTGGAAATAGAGGTGATGCCCATAAGATGGGATGGCATATCATAGGGTGGATCAATGGATGGAACCGAAGTGGTGGTATGGTGAGATATGGTGTTAAAGTAGTGTTGGAGGTCCATGGGGTTATTATCCAAAAAGGTGGTGAAATACGTATCACCTTGGGAATCTATTCAAGGGATATTAAGACTTCTATAAGGATGGGGAGAACCCTCTATATTTGAGACGCACTCCATGGATGAAGAAGAAGAGGAAGATGGGTGGTTGAGAAGTGAATCCTAATTTTCTTAGTTTCTTAGTTGTTGTCTAGTGAGAACCATGCAAAGAAAGGGAAAAGGAGGATAAGAGTGATATCAGAACTCAAAAGAGAAGTAATCAAAATAAAAATATCTCCAAGAAAAAAATTCATACACTAAAGTACGTTAAAATACTATGGTACCTTTTATATCTCTTTAGGCTTATGCCTCCATTTTAAATAAGTTACGAAGACCAACTTGGGATTGTAGAGCAAGTACTAAAAGAAGATGTATAAGGATGTTTTTAGGTAGTTAAAGGTTCTTAAGATTTGTACTAGAAATTGGTACATGGATTGATATTGGGGCCTACTCCATCACTTCACACACCGTAGTGATAAGGGTATCAAATGCTTAGCCAAAATATACCAATTTACTAGAGATTATACTCAACTAGCCTGAGTTGGTTCTCCCCTTGGTAGTGAAATCTAAGTAGGATAGCCAAGGAAAGGTGACCACTAGGTTATGAAATCCTAGTTGAGCCTTATATAAATGTTTTGATGTTTGATTAAATGTGTGGTTTGGTATTATGTGTGTGATAAAAAGTGAGACTAAAATTAATTTACTTGATTAAATTAAGCTATTTGAGCTAATCAATACAAACAAATAATGGATGTAAACTTGATTTTAATCCAAAATAAAATTTTAGTGTCTTTTCAAATAAATAAAAAATAACTAAGATACACCTAGATGTGATATGATGATGAAAAATCCTAGGCCTAGAATGAGTACTTTTGATTTTCAAAAATGAAAGCAAAAATGACAATTTTTTACTTTTTTCCCTAAGAAAGCAAAAGAAACTAGACCTTACATTTTGGAAAGGACACAAGGAAATAAGGAAAATTTAATTTTTAGAAAATAATGAAATGAATGAATCTTCTCTGATGCAACTAAATGTTCTATGACTATGAAACCAAAAAAAGGCTCAAGGATCCCACTAGGCATGCCAAAATGTTTCACTAAAATTTTGCTTATTTTCTTGTTTAGAAAGATGTAAAACTTGAAAGAAGGGTGAGGTTAGTATAACCTAGATATGTTATGTGTACATGATATAGATGATTGTCGATAATCCTCTTTGTCTAGGGAGGATGACCTACAGATAAAAAGGCAATCTAGAAAAATGGTGGATTAGTGAGATAGTAGAGTGGACTGCCTAGTATGCGCTAGATCCAAGAAGCACAAGCTTCTTTAGAGGCTGCTAATCCACACTTTTAAAACACTTAAGCTCTAATAAAATGAAAATAGATTCTTGCATAAAATAACAAAAGGTACTAAAATCAAATGCAAGAAATGCTTGAAAATAAATAAGTGATTCTCATTAAAAATAACAATAAATGATTGAATGATAATGATAAATTACTCAAACTTGATTCAAAAAATAAGTTAAAGTTATGTGATAATACAAAAACTCAAAAATTGGGATTTGGGTACAGGTAGATGGGTTAAATTAGCTTGATATTATAAAATGACACACATTGACCATCGATAGTTGGGTATGACTATCAATAGTTAGGTGACCATCGACGGTTGTTAACCATTGATGATTATAAAAATATGTCGACAGTTAGCTAAAACCATCGACCATTACTATTGGATTTGGTTTGGGAACAAAAGTCTATTGGGGAGGTTATAGAGAGGTTTTAGGAGTGATGTTTAGGTTGAATGTTGGTTGTGAGATAGAAAATAATGCTCAGAGGAATCTAGTTTGGGAGTTGGGTGTTTGGGTGATTGGAATAGGTTATGGGTGGTTTTGGTTAGGAGGTGAAATGTCTAGAGTTAAAAAACTCTAACACAAGAAAATAGGATGAAATGGAAATAAAGCGGAATAACACAAGTAATGAAACAAATAGAGTTAATTAATAAATCCTAATAAGAAACACAAATACTTAGCTTTTAGGTGTTATTTGTCTAAGGAATGTTGGTGTTGGATAAAATATTATTGTGGATCTTAGAGCAATGTTAGTAGAGTAATAGTACCTTGCTCAAGATAATGAGTTGCAAAAGCACCCTAAGCCTCTGACATAGTTCCTAGTTTGTTGGGAAGATTTTAGATTTGCTTGAGAGTTAGAATCTCTTTCCCCTTGAATGATGAATTCAACATTCTCTTCCTATCTTAATATAAATCAAAGGAGGGTTGAAATGAAGATTTTAACAAATGTTTTATCAAATAGTATGACCAATAATCTAATCATGCATTAATTATGAAAACAACAAACTAAAATTAGATAGCTAGTAATCAATGAGTGAGTTACAGTCAAATTACAGTTGATTCCTTTGATCATGCAAGAGTTCAAGTAACCACTGGTGGTATTAGTTAACCATCAGTGATTGAGGGATAACTACTAATGGTCAAGGGGACATAGCCAAAATTGGCTAATCCACTAATTACTAGTAGTCAATTCCCTGAGAAATGGTCTAAGGTTAATAATGGAAGAATTGGTAAATAATCTAACCCAAAGGGGGCCAAGGGGTGGATTAAAGGTTAATACGACATATAAATATGTGGTGTATGGTTTTATAGTGTCTACACAAAGATCTTGACTATAAGTAGTAAAGGAGGAATATCTACCTTATTTTTGTGTATTACAGCATTATCATGTGTAGACTTTTGAGACTTAATAGGATTTTTAGAAAAAGATTCTAACAATAGCTCCCTTTGTTCAGTAATCTATGTCAACTCATGTAAGGTAATGTTAGCCTTGATCTTCTTCATGTACTTTACTATGTTATACCCACTTCTATTGAAAGAGTTAGATGTATCAACATTGGGTTTAGAAAAAATTCCATTAGGAGGCTCTAGATTATTTTCTAAGGTAGTATAAAGAGGAGTATCAAAATTATTTTGAGTTGAAGTGGTCGATGGTTACTTATGATCCTAGTTTCTCAGAGGATAAGTCTTCTTAAAAAATTACTAAAAATCATGAATCTCTTTAGGAATATCCTCAACCTCATTATCTTCTTGGAGGGGAACTCAAATGTCTCCACCATGAGAGTTAAATCAATAGATCTAGATAACCTTGAGGAACTAAATGTACCTGCATCACAGTTTTTATTAGGGATAACTTCAAAAGTATCTAATTCTTCTTGGAAGGCTTCAAAAGCATTACAAAACTCAACATAGTCAATTTACCCATGCTTAGAAGTGAAATGAACTCTACAATAGTTAGGTAAAACAACATCAATAAGATTTATATTAGGCAAATTATTGATAGTATATGGCTCATTATTCTTGTTGTTGTGGTAACTATCATTTTGAAATCTATTTTTGGGCCTATTTAACTATTAACCATTTTTTCCCATAGGAAAAATGGATCAACCCCCTATAGTCAAAATATTTTATAGGGTTTTTATAATGTTTTAGTGCATGTTGAAACTCATTTAATGTCATTTCATATGCCATTTTAATTTGGTCATGGCCTAGATTAGTCCTTGTGGTTTTTGGCATCTTAAGAATCATTTTTGATCATACATGCAAGTAATGAATTTTCAAGGTGATGAATAGTCATATGAGCAAGTTCAAGTTTTGCCTAAGTTTACACTTTTTAGATTTTGGCTAAGTATAACATTCATAATTCCTTCAAAAAAAGTGTTCCACATGAAGCTTACAAATAGGCTTAATTTTTTTGGGAGTTTTGTCCCACTTTATTCAACTAAGTGTTTGATTTATTTCATGAATTTTGTTTTTAGGTTTTTTGGCTAAGTATCGGGAACTGTTTCAGACATTTTATCCAAAACAATTTCCCCAAAGGGTCATTTATTCAAAGTGGACCTTTGTAAAAATCCTGAAGTGTATCTTTCTCAAGAAAAGTGGTCCACTTAAAAGTTTTGAAGGAAATTTTCTCAAAGAAAGTGGTCCACTTCAAATTTTTGAAGGGCACTTTTCAGAGGGCAAGGAACCAAGACATGATTTATTTTGAGAATTTTATCTGCAAGAATTATCTAAGGTAAAGACAAGGAAAATGAATTTCTTCAAAGAAAGTGGCCAAAGCAAATCTTGAAAGAATTAGCTAGTAAAAAGGTTTGAAAAAATATCCCATAGAGTTGTGATCCATATGGCCTCATAAACATCAAGTTTATGCCCTAACAAATGACCATTGAAGTTCAAATTTCTCAAAACAATTCATGATATTATAAAAATAAATCTTGGGAAAAGGTATATCTATGCTTAACTTTGATGGCCCATGAGATGTCAATCATGTTCTGTAGAACATTGAATGATGGTTGATAAGATGTCAAATTTAAAGATAGAGTAAGACAATCTTATTGAGCTTAAATTTGATGGTCATGAAAATGTTAATGATGATCATGCAAATGTCATTTAATAGAAGCATGGATGTCAAATTTAAGATCATGAAGTATCCATTGGATCTTGAGAGTGGGTCCTAGTAGATCAATAGTTGGTGTTTGTTTAAGCATTTAAGATCAATAGTATATGAGTAGGTCAAAAGAGTTAGAGAGCTCAAGGGGTTAACACATGGCATAAGTGCATGAAGCTATAGAGTGATAGCAAGATCCTTAGGATTAACACACATTTGACACATGGGATAAATAGAGACAAGGTTTACATTTCAAAAAATATTCAAAGGCTTGCATTTTTTACCTAGAAGATCCAATGGGGTGAGATGAGTTGAGGGATCAAGGATTTGAGTCAAGTCTTGACAACCAATCAGAGCAAAGGTCAACAAAGAAATTTTGATGGGGCAAAGTAAGTAAACAATATGAATCCAAGTTCAAGTACGGTTTAGTTTGAAATAGAGCTAATGTTTTGAAAGATACTTTTGAAGTAGATATGTAGACTCAAATGGTTTCATCTCTAAGACCAACTACCTAAAAGGGATTGCATCTCTCCACTATACACATCATAACAAACTAGTTTGGAGTGGTTTAACATAAAGATAAATATCTAACAACTTAGCCCCATTGTTATAACCATCAGAGAACATCATTGAGGGAATATATAACTATGAAACCACTCAAGGTGACCCAAACCAATAAAATGGCTTAGAGGAGCATCATTTTAGAAGTAGTTACAACCACGATTCAAATTAGGTTGAACCGATTTGATTCCTTATTGGGGAATCTTGTTTCCCACTTCTCTCTCCCAAATTCTATAATATAGCTCTTGAGCTATTGTAAAAAAGTTTCACTCCATGTATGGTGAAGCCCTACTAGAATGACATGATATTTTAACTTTCAACATTAATGCAAATCTAATTTTTAGTTCTTGAACAATTGTTTAATCATGTAAAGTGATGTATGGTGATGCAAAGTGATTATTTTCTATCCTTTCTTCCCTTATACTTTCATGTATGTGAAAGATTTTTTGTTTTAATAGGTCATATGAAGTATTGTCAAGTGTATAGGCCTATCTTTCAAGTATACAATGACCCTTAGTGCTTGCCACTAACCTATGCTTCACTTACCTTGGATAAATCTCATACATCTCACCTCTATATTGAAATACTCATGTTAGAATCCATAGGACATATAAGTTAGTTTGTGTTCCTTGTTTTTTAGTGTAGGAAAGTATGATGGTCATATGGAATACATCTTGGTGTATCACCCCCTTAGATTAGGTTTATTTTCATGTAACTTTTAACTCTTTTCCCATAATCAAGCATTAGCATAGGTATAAGCATTTCAAGACACATTCAGGAAGCTAGACCTTTAACCTAGAGGCTCACTTCCATTATAGGTACACCCACATACCTACAAGTATTCCCATGTTGCCCAAATCAAAGAGAGGCTTGAACACCCTCTGCTAGGGTATAAGATTTGGTGAAAACAATTTTGGCACACCCAGTGGGACCAAGGTCCAAAGGAGTGGAAAGATTGTTGGTGTGTCTTTCCTCTACCAAATTTTGGAAGTAATCAAGTTAGCACCAATGGTGACTCTGAATGATAACATATGGTTATAAGTATCCCTAGTATATCTCTTTGAATATTTTGATCAGTTTTTGTATCCCATCCAATACATGAGGTTGACATGAAAAAATATGGTAAATATCCCTATAATTAACCTCCTTATCAACTTTGTTATGAACCATAGTATAATCCCCAATAGTCTTATCAAAATGGCTATCATTCCCATGATCCATGGTAGCCCTATAATCCTCCATTCCCCCCCGCCGCCCCCCCCCCCCCCCATATAAACACCAGTTTATAGGATAACCCTATGAGGAAGGATACCAAGTTACCTATCAAGAAATGCCTCCCTATCAATCCCAATATGATTCTTATGAACCTCAAGAGTACTCCCATGAGGCTTATCATGAGTAAAATTAGGTTTCTATGGACTCTATATCAAGGTATTACAAAGCAAGATATAAATTCCTGTAGGCTAGAATGCAACAAGTTGAGGTTGGTTTTGATCCCCATTATTACTCTCCTCTCCCTTCATCAGCCCCACATCATGTCCAATCCTTCTTAGAATTCATACCAAAGTTGGAAGATAGTGAAAATAATATGGAAATATGGGATGGTGAGTTGGATGTGCTTCCTAATAATCTCATGGGGTGGTTAAGAAGTTTTGTCCAAAGATAGATGAGTACATAGATGGTAGTCTAAGATGAAATTCAATGGGAGATCAAAGAATGAATGGAAAAGGAAAAGAAGTGAATTCAATGCTAAATAGAAAGGCTAAGTATGTGGGAGGATAAAGAGATCAAAGATGAATATGCTATCATTAAAGAATTCCAAGAAAGCTATGAATAAGATGTAACTTCTACTTATATATATGTTCATTCTTATAACCAACCCAAGATGTCACTTCCCTATGAGCTTACTACCACTTTTATCTTTCCTAAATCCACTCATAATCCTCATATTTCACTTCACACCCCATATCCAATTCATCATCCCCCCCTCACATCTCATCCTTCACCTCATATTCCATCTCTTTCACATGAGCCTATCCATCAACCTTCCACCTCAAGACTTCTTGAAGAGGAACCCATCATGAGAGAAGTAAGTGGAGAGGAAAAAATCCTAGTCAAAGTTGACTAAGAATATGCCATGAGTGACTATGATGAGGGAATCACCATAGGGAATACCCTTGGTTACCACAAGTGCAAATCTACCTTTTTGGATGAAGAAAAACACATTAAAGATCCTACCACAACTACTGGTGAAAATTTTGATATGGAATAGGAACATATTGTAGACTCTTTTGCATCTATCCATGAAGAATGTGGCCAAGACTTGAAGAAAGAGGCATTTTAATAAGATTCTATGTCTAATCATGGAATTATATATGACCATCTCAAGCATGAAGTAGAGTTTACTATCAAAGAGAAAGATCAAGTCACTCCTCAAGAAGTTTCAATATTAAGAGATTCTCATGAGACCAAGATAGATGAGAAAAATCTTGAAGAAGACACCCATGAGGTGGGAGAACATGATTGTAAAAGTTTGATTTCATATGTCATGAGTTTGATCAACTCAGTAGGGTTACTCCTCCTCCGAAGAAGTCTACATCTAATTTGGATAATGTCTCTAATAAGCATGTTGATTTTTGTCTCTATAAGCATGGAGAAAATTCTCATGTTGTGAATGAAGAGGAAATATGGTAAAAGCTCAATTCCATATGAAAAGAGTTTGACAAGTTTGGTAAGCCTCCCTTTTCACCAAGAGATTATATGTCTAATGACAAGATTGATAATGATACTAATGATCATGTTGACAAGTATTCCATCAATCATAAATATGAAGGTCATTCTATTGATTAAAAATCCATTATCATAGAGCAATCTGATGATCCTAGTGTCCAAGATATTGTAGACACAGAAAGTGAGGGAAAGGTAGAGGTTGAAGTTTCAAAAGAATAGTTAAGAGGCCCACCTAGTATTGAGCCATATTTAGAGATATGGGAACATGAAGGAGAGAAAATTGATGCTCCCAAACATCAAATACATTATATCAATGATAATTGGAAGTTTCAAATGAATCTCTTTCAATAGCTTGAATATCTCTACCAAGTTGAGGGTCAAGTACATGAGAAGGTGGAGGAAATTTTTTCCATGGAAGACAATGAACAAGATTGGATAGATTATTTAGAGCTCCTTGATGAGATTGAAGAGTTTGCAGTTAAGAATAAACCCAATATTATTAAGGATACTATGGAAACCAAAGAGGAAGGCCTTGTTCAACCACTATTGGAGGTCATAACTAAGAAACCATATGAGAAAGTTGAGGCTACTTGGATGTAAGAAGAGTTCATTTCCATAGCCAACCTATTTAGATCTTGTTGATGCTAGAGATTGCACTCGAGGCAAGGAGGCCTAGCTCCTACCTTTTACTTGCAACATGGAAACTCTCCTCTTGCTTGTGGGATCGACGAAGCTATAGGAGAGAGTCTCTAGATAAGGGCTAGCTCCCTTTGATGCATCGTGTTTTTTCTAGCAAGTGCTAACATACACACACACACACACACACACACACACACACACACACACACACACACACACACACACACACACACACACATATAAAGGGGGGGATGAAAAGTGAGAGAGAGAATGTAGGAAAAATAAGCCTACTCTAAAAGAGGTGATGCACCAAAAAACAAGGGTCGACCTTCACACATCCACTCTCAGAACCAAACAAATACAGACATACACTACACATTTGGCAAAAGGACCAGGCTGCTGGAAATTGGTAGGGAGGATTTAATGGAAGATACAAAAAAGAAAGGGATCACCAAAGGTGATGTGAGATGCACACTTATGTAGCAACTTCCTCTATTTCACACTTCTCAAATACTACTCTTCTCCTTTCAACTGCAGAGATGGTGCCTTGTAGATGACAGGTCTACTGGTGTTAAACTTGTGAGAGCATCAAGAAATGATGACTGGACATAGACAAACATTCAATGCATGCTCTGAAACATCTATCCAAATGGAGGTAAAAAACTACATTTTATTTGATTCAAGTGAAATTTTGCTAGGGCTACACCTTTGTAAAAGTGGAAGAACTGATTCCTTACAAAAATGAGAAGTTACAATATATAGAAGAAAGGAGAAAGAAACTTGGCACTTTTTTTACAAGTCGCCCTGTCACGTCCCATTGGAAAGAGGGAAACACTATTGTGTTGTCATCATTATAGAAGAAGCTTACTGGAACCATGCTATATGATCATCAAATTTGACTTTGGCATTCAAGCTTTAATGTGGAAGCATGGATCGTGCCTCTTTTCTGCCAATAGATGAAATTTGTCCCCTTTTAAAAATGCACAGTCTACACTGTTTGCTGTTTGTGCCATTTGGGGACTGTCATGCAATAAATTGCCTACACTTTTCCACTTGGACTACCTTGTCAATTTTGCACCATGTCATTCCTCCTTGCTTTGTCACTTTGTTGTTTGTCTTTTCTTAGTTTTGTCTTTTCTGGCTTGTCAGCCCCCAGGGGCGAACACTTAGTGGATTGCTGCATTTTGGCTCCTTCTTGGCTAGCACTTTATTTGTTTTGAACACAAATGGTTATTTCCTTTGGTCAAACTTGACATCCTCAAGGATGTCATCAGGCTTGCTAGATTTTCTATGGCTGCTACACTTTAGCACCTAGTCGGGCACTTTTCCTTTAAAGTGTGGCCTCCTTGAACCAAGCCATTGAACTTCTCCATTAAACCATTCGATTGAACTTATGTCTTGAACCAAGTACGTTGAACCCTTTGAACAAGAAGCTACTAAAACACTTGAACCAAGCCATGAACCAAACATATTAAACTTGCTGAACCTAAAAATAACTGGCATTAAGACAGCAGGGGAGAAGTTGACTGAGATTTTGCCTATGGGCAAAATTGGTCAACAGATTGGCGACTCACAGGGGAAGCATGCCTACTATGCTTAGAACCAGTTGCCTTAAAATCCATTGGGTGTGGAGTCAGATGAAGCTATGAAAGAATTATCAACAGCCCAAAAAAGTCAAGAATAAAAAATGAAGCCTTACCCCACACGCAAAGGGAAATACACAAGGCTAAAAAACACTACTTGTGTAACTACACTTAGGGAAAGCAGGAAAAGAAACTGAAAACAAACTACTATATATAGCTAACTAGGGATGTTCGCCTCCCTCCTCGATCGAAGGGAAAATTTCTTAAGTCTCCTTCCTGGTGAGAAGACTTATGGTGCCAGGCAAGTAGCTGAATGAAGAAGAGAGTTGGTGACTTGCTCTTCTTGCCTATCACCTACATTGGCTGGAATCTGAGTGGATCAAAATCAAACATGCCTCTGAGATATATGTAATATGTTTGTCCTTGGAAGCCTATTGAATGCTGGTTCTTGAAATTAGTGCTCTTCACCAAGAAATTAGTGGCTACTAGTTCATCACCATAAGCCCTTTGATCTACACATTCCTTTTGCAATGTTTCATGGTCCGACTTGTTTCCTTCTACCTCATTAAAAATCCTGTCAGACTCATCCTCTACTTCCTCTTGGCCTTCTTGAAGAAGGGTAACTGTGGTGATGTCTAAAATGGAATCACAAACTGATTGCTCATCCCATAGAACATCATCTCTTTGTTCAAAGCTTACTTCTTCAAGACATTCCTCCTAGAAGATAGACCTCTCCCTTCCCTCCTAAAAAATTAGGACCTCTAGATGTTCAAAAATATCCTCCTAATTTTCCTCTAACTCAAGCTCTTCAATGTAGTTGACCTCATCATCGAAAAAGCAAGGAAGCTCATCGAATAAGGGGGAAGAGAGCTCACCATGCATTTGTTCCTCTTCGAATTGCTGGAACATTTTCATATATGCAAGACCTACATCTTCTCCATTGCTGGTGGGGTCTTCACAAGGAGCATCAATGATGATTTATTCTTCATTGTCGCTCATAGAAACTTCTTGAAAGACTGCAGATTGGATCTTCTGCTCCTCACTTACCTCTTGTAGAACAGGTTCTTCCTTGAGAAGGGGTGAAGTGGCAAAAACATGTGGAAGAGGAGGTAGTCCTTGAGCTAGAATTGAATGATTCTCCTCCTTCCACTTGGTCAGCACTTCATCAATATTAGGTGTAGCCTGATAGCTCTCTTAGAGGTGTGTGGATGGGCTGGGTTCAGACAAATCCACCACATGTTGGTTGAGGAATCTCATTTGGGACTCCAACTCTGCAATTCTCCTGGCTATATGTTCTTGAAGGATCCTTTCTTGGAGATCACTAGCATTATCCTCTTCAAAGCTCTGAGCTGGTTCCTGGCATTCCTTCCTCCAACTTGGAATATGCACATTATGCTGAAAGATTTTTGGAGGTTGGGAAATGCAAGGAAAAGACTGTTGGTGTGTTGGAGGAGTCTTTAGAAGAGGGATGTGCTGGTTGGTGGTATTCCCCCTAATGGAAGATTCACAATATAAAGGATTGGGAAGATTGATCTCCATGGGGGTTTGCTATGATGCCTTTTGATATTGGAAAGCTAGGCACATGGGATTGAGAGTAGATGCATTTGGTGAGCTGGAGTGAGCAAGGACTATGTGATAGAAAGGATTTGGTGCAAAAGAGGGGGATTTTTTTGGAATATGAGGGGGTGCACAAGGATGACTTCCTTGGACAAATGGATTTCTCCATTTTGTTTCCCCCTCCATGGATTGCAAAGCCTGTGCTTGCCTAAACAAACACTGCTCCTTATACATCAGCTCCTGCTGATATCTATACTGCTCCTCCTCTCTATTGATCTCCATCATCTCCCTCTCAAAATCTAGCCTCATTTCCCTTATCATTTTAGGGAAACTAGGAGAGCTGCTTGAGGGGACGCCATAAATATCTGAAGCCTGATCATGGTAATATGAAGGAATATAAGGCCCATGATTTTATGCAAAAGAATTATACATATAAAAGAAATGATTTCTGAATGGCACCAGGTTGCTTAACCAGCAGATTCAACTCGAAGTCACCATTGATGTTTGATGCAAGGCCTCCAAAGGCTGGTCGGTTAAAGAACACACCAAAAATTATTCAACTCTTTAGACAAAACCTGTCCCAGTTGGTCCCACTGGGCGTGCCAAAACTATTGACACTGGAGATTACACCTGGGGCAAGGAGGCCTAGCTCTTGCCTTCTCCTCGCAACATGGAAACTCTCCTCTCACCTGTGGGACCAACGAAGCTAGAGGAGAGAGTCTCTAGATAAGGGCTATCTCCCTTTGATGCATCATGTTTTTTCTAGCAAGTGCTAACATACATACATACATATACATACATACATATATATATATATATATATATATATATATATATATATATATATATATATATATATATATATATATATATATATATAAGGGGGGATGAAAAGAGAGAGAGAGAGAATGCAAGAAAAACAAGCCTAATCTAAAAGAGGTGATGCACGAAAAAATAAGGGTCGACCTTCACACATCCACTCTCAAAACTAGACAAATACAGACATACACTACACATTTGGCAGAAGGACCAGGCTGTTGGAAATTGGTAGGGAGGCCTTAATGGAAGATACAAAAAAGAAAGGGATCACCAAAGGTGCTGTGAGATGCACACTTATGTAACAACTTAATCTATTTCACACTTCTCAAATATTACTCTTCTCCTTTTAGCTATAGAGGTGGCGCCTTATAGATGACAAGTCTGCTGGTGTTAAACCTGTGAGAGCATCAAGAAATGATGACTGGACATAGACAAACATTAAATGCATGCTCTAAAACATCTATCTAAATGGAGGTAAAAAATTGCATTTTATTTGATTCAGGTGAAATTTTGCTAGGGCTGCGCCTTTGCAAAAGTGGAAGAACCGATTCCTCTCAAAAATGAGAAGTTACAATATATAGAAGAAAGGAGAAAGAAACTTGGCACTATTTTTACAAGTCGCCCTATCGTGTCCCATTGGAGAGAGGGAAACACTTTTGTGTTGTCATCATTCTAGAAGAAGCTTGTTGGAACCATGCTGTATGATCACCAAATTTTACTTTGGCATTCGAGATTTAATGTGGAAGCATGGATCATGCCTCTTTTTTGCCAACAGATGAAATTTGTCCCCTTTTAAAAATGCGCAGTCTACACTATTTATTGTTTACACCATTTGGGGGCTGTCAGGTAATAAATTACCTACACTTTGGCACTTGGAATACTTTGTCACTTTTGTGCCATGTCATTCCTCCTTCCTTTGTCACTTTGTTGTTTGTCTTTTCTCAGTTTTGTCTTTTCTGGCTTGTCAGCCCCCAGGGGCGAACACGTAGCAGATCGCTGCATTCTGGCTCCTTCTTGGCTAGTGCTTTCTTTATTTTGAACATAAATGGTTATTTCCTTTGGTCAAGCTTGACGTCCTCAAGGATGTCATTGGGCCTACTGGCTTTTCTATGGCTGCTGCACTTTAGCGCCCAGTCGGGCACTTTTCCTTTGAAGTGTAGCCTCCTTAAACCAAGCTATTGAACTTCTCCATTGAACCGTTCAGTTGAACTTATGTCTTGAACCAAGTACGTTGAACCCTTTGAATAAGAAGCTACCAAAACACTTGAACCAGGCCATGAACCAAACATATTGAACTTGCTGAACCTAAAAATAACTGGCATTAAGACAATAGGGGAGAAGTTGACCAAGATTTTGCCTGTGGGCAAAATTGGTCAACAGAGCTACTTAGTTCTCATTGAACATCATGTTAATAAAGTTGGAAAACATAATGAAGGAGATGGAGGCATCAAGTCAAGGATCAAAAGGATGCATGTCTCATTCAACCCTTCATTTCATAAAGCAAAAGAAGTTTCAAATTTCCCCTTTGATCCCAAAGGAGGTTTTTCATCTCAAGTTAGTTAGTGATTAGATCAGTCCATTTAGGTTTGTGTAGGTTAGGTTAGTTAGTGCTTAGGTAAGTCTATTTAGGATTGTGTTTCCTTTCTTGTTGTATTGTGTCCCAATAAGTTCTCTTGAAACACATGTATGTTTCTTATCTTGAGTGTTGCTTCTTCTTTATCTTTTCTTATGTTTTATGTGTTATTCAAAGCAATTTATATGTCAAACTAGTTGTACATGTGACTCCATATCCCAATGGACAAGATTAGGCAACTAGTCATGGCATAACAAGCATACCATCCCTAGGAAATCACCAAAGATGTTAAACATTTTTTCCCACAAGAAAAATGGATCAACCCCCTACAGTCAAAATCTTTTATAGGGATTTTTTTATAATGTTGTAGTGCATGTTATAGCTCATTTAATGTCATTTCATATGCTATTTTAATTTGGTCATGACCTAGCTTAGTCCTTGTGGTTTTTAGCATCTTAAGAATCATTTTTGATCAATCATGTAAGTAGCATATTTTCATGACGTTGAATAGTCATAAGAGCAAGTCCAAGTTTTGCCTAAGTTTACACTAGTTAGCTTTTGGCTAAGTATAACATTCATAATTATTTTAGAGAAAGTGGTCCACATGAAGCTTGCAAATAGGCTTAATTATTTTGAGAGTTTTGTCCCACTTTATTTGGATAAGTGTTTGATTTCTTTCAATAATTTTGTTTCAAGATTTTTTGGCTAAGTGTCAGGAATTGTTTTGGATATTTTGTCCAAAATAATTTCCATAAAGGGTCATTTCTTCAAAGTGGACCTTTGAAAAAATTCCAAAGGATATCTTTCTTAAGAAAAGTGGTCCACTTCAAAGTCCCAAAGGGTATTTTCTCAGAGAAAGTGGTCCACTTCAAAGTTTTAAAGGGCACTTTTTAGAGGGCAAGGGACCAAGACATGATTTATTTTGAGAATTTTATCTAAAATAATTATTCAAGGCAAAGATGAGGCAAGTGAATTCTTTTATAGAAAGGAACTGAGTAAAATCCCAACATAATTATCCATCAAAAAGGTCCAAAATAAATAACCCATAGAGTTGTGATCTAGACGGCCTTGTTGATGTCAAATTTAGGCCCCAACAAATGATTGTTGAAGTTCAAATTTATTAGAGATGTTCATGCCAATATCAATATAAAGACAGGGCAAAGTTTATCTATGTTTAAATTTGATGGCCCATAGGATGTCAATCACATTCTATAGAACATTGAATGATGGTTGATGGGATGTCAAATTTAAAGATAAAGAAAGATAATCCTATTGAGCTTAAATTTGATGATCATGTGAATGTCAATGATGGTTGTGAAAATTTCATTTGATAGGAGTGTAGATGTCAAATTTAAGATCGTGAAGTAGTCATTAGATCTCGATAGTGAGTCCCAATAGATCAACAGTTGGTATTTGATTGAGCATTTAAGATCAATGATGCATGAGTAGGTCAAAGGAGTCAGAGAGGTCAAGGGGTCAACATATGGCATAAGAATGTGAAGATATAGACTAACATCAAGATCTTGAGGATTAACATACATTTAACACATGATGTAAATGAATACAAGGTTGAAATTTTAAATAAGATCTAAAAGATCACATTTGTTTATACCTGGCATATCTGATAGTGTGAGATGAATCAAGGGATAAAGATTCGAGTCAAGTCTTGATGACCAATTAGAATAAAGGTTGACAAAGTAATTTTTATGGGGAAACATAATAGAAATGTATGAATCTATTTTTGAGTATGGTTCAATTCAAACTAAAGCCAATGTTTTGAAAGATGCTACTAGAGTAGACACATAAACTCAAATTATTTTATCTCTAGGACCAATTGCCTGAAAGGGACCATGTTTTTCCACTACACACATCATAACAAACCATTTTTGATTGGTTTAGCATCAAGAAAAATCTATAACAACTTGGCACCACTATTATAATTGTTAGAGAGCATCAATTATGTAATATGTAATTGTGTAACCACTCAAGGTGACCTGGATCAATCAAATGGCTTGGAGGAGAATCATTGTAGAAGTAGTTGCAACCATAGTTCAAATGAGGTTAAACTAATTTGATTCTATTTTGGGTCATCTTATTTCCCACTTATCTCTCCCAAATGCTATAAATATATCTTGTAAGCTATTGTTAAATAGTTTCACTTCATGTATGGTGAAGCCCTACTAAAGCGACATGATAGTTTGCCTTTCAACATTAATGCAAAACTAAATTTTAGTTCTTAAATAATTATCTAATTATGTAAAGTGATTATTATCTATCCTTTATTCCCTTATCCTTTCATGCCTATGCAAGAGTTTTTGTTATAAAAAGTTATATGAAGTGTTATCAAGTGTACAATGAGCCTTAGTGCTTGCCACTAACCTATGGTTCGCTTACCTTATATGCAATCAAAAATTCATCATGTCCATAAATTAATCTTGGATCAGATGGGATAGATCACACATACACTTCTAATTAGGGAGTATGTAATTGTTAAGTGAGAGCATGACCAATATGAGGGTCCACTAGATCTGATTAGGGGATCACTTATCACAACACACTATGTAAGGGAGGGTTCCAAAGCCTATAGTTTAACAAAAACATGCAATAACCCTAAAATAGTCCTATGATTTAATATTTCACTAATTTAATAACAAAAAATGTATCTAATCTAGTGCATACCAAAGCTTGTGGCACAAAATGGGGGTTAGAAACAAAATAAATAAACAACTAAACTAAACATGTATAAAAGACATATACTCACATCAATTTATACAAAATCCTAATACATGGAAGAGAAGAATACAAATGCACTATCTATCTAATCTTACAAAGAAGGAATAAATTTAGGAATACTTACCTTTGAAGCTGAACCCATCGAGCCTCAATCTCACCCTTGGCCAAGGTGCTTCGGAAGAAGTTATAATGGTATGTAAGGATAACTAAGATAAATCAGATTTAGGCTACACAATCTATCCAAGTATCCAAAAGACTTATCCACAAGATGAGATCAGAGCTCCAAAGAAAGTATTAAAACCTAAAGCTTTATTCCCCAAGTATAATTATCAATAGGTAGATGTTCATTCACACTTATTTGATTTTCTTGAAATGGTAAGGAATGACCTTGTATATATAATAATATCTTACCCTAAAATATTTTTGGAATGTTAGTTGTGTTAGGTTGACTCGGTTGACCTAGCATGTTTTCGAGGCTAACTCTCTAGGTTTGTGCTAATTTGACCAAGAGGCCAACAAACCAAAAGAGAGAAAAAGTCCCTAAACTATGCTAGGTTGACCTGGTCAACCTAGCACAAAAAATAGGTTAAAAGGGTGCTAAGGAAAGAAATGAAGGATAAAACATAGAAAGTGATAGGAATAGATATAACTAAGAAGAATAAGCTTGGGTTCAATGGTTTTAGGAGGCTAGAGTGTGGATGACAAGTGGCAAAAGGAATGACAATCTTATGAAACACCTATTGTCTACCCACCCCTTTCTCGGTACACCCCCTAAGGTATGCACTTAGAGAGATTGAGACTCGATAGGTTCCTACAAGATATGAAGTGTTATTAATCAATAAAATTTTGAAAATATTATGTGTGTGTGTGTGTGTGTGTGTGTGTGTGTGTGTGTGTGTGTGTGTGTGTGTGTGTGTGTGTGTGTGTGTGTGTGTGTGTGCGTGCGTGTGCGCGCCCCAAATGAAGCTAAACACGTGTCATGTAAGTGAAACACAAGATGATACTTCAAAAGTAAACATGATAACACATAACGTTGATACTAGGTATGGTGCAGTAAGCAAAAAATAAGATAAATGAAAGGATTGAATTGAAAAATACATAACTTTAACTTACCTTAGTGCTGTAGGTAAATAACTAGACCATAAGAGATGTGAAGGTGTCCAATGTAGAATACACAAGGTAAACTGATAGAAGTTAGTGCAAAAAATAGAAACAAATAGAAATTTTTGGAAGATAGACATATGATAGTGGAAAAGATAGAGATTTTAGGAAAATTTGGAAAATTAGGATTATTAAGGCAAATTTAGACTATTTAATGTAAATGAATGATAAAAGGATGGAAAATGAATGATGAAAGGACATAAAATGAATGATAAATGATAAGAAATAAATGACAAATGATTGGAAATAAATGACAAATAATATGAAATAAATGACAATTGATATTATAAAGAAAAGGACAAATGATAAGAAAAATATGAATGACAAAAATGAATGTATAACATACTATATCATGTTGGGAAGCATGTAAAACATTAATGACAAATGAAATATCCATGGAAGACAAATCTAAAAAATATATGTAATAAAGTGAAAAGTAAGCTCATGTAAGATAGGCATGAAAGAATCAAACATAAGGAAAAGTAAGAAGGAATGTTGAATGAAATATAAGTCAAGATGTAAGACAAACATGAAGAAGGCATACACAAAGAAAAACTTGTAATAATGACAAAATGGTATGAACTTAGATGCTCACAATAAAAGGGTAGTATAATAATGATAAATGAAATAAAAGAGTAATCCATAGTTTCTTAAACATGTTATTTTTCTCTAAGGATAGATAAAACTGAAACAAAGTAATTCTAGCATGTTTTTAAGAGATGAAGAATGAATTAAAGAAGAGGGAAAAAAATTTAGAATTACAATTAGCCTGTCAAGTGGGAAAATAAAATGGGTGGAGGGAAAAGGCAAGGAAAAACCAAGGTAGAGGAACTCTTTATTAAAGTCAAGACACTCAAATTAGGTTTGTCAAAACAAGAGGACTATCGACCTTAAGGACTCTAAAGAACTTCTCTTAGCTACACAAGTATTAAGGAAACAAATGGAGTATATAGATCATCCCATGAAGGCTATATGCATGAAAAGTAAAATGGACCTACCTCCCCATGACATGTTCCCCATTCTTTAGGACCCCTTATAGAGTCATTGGTCTACTGTGATATTGTGTACTTTCATGAGAAAGTAGGTAGGACTATAGAGTTTTATTTTTAAATCTTTTATTTCAATCTAATGGCCTACTACACCCCAAAGGACTTTGGATTTATGTGAAGCTGAATATGGAGTTTTAGATTTGATTGGAGATAGGATATGTGATTGAAATCACGTATTTTGGTGTGAATTTGACTTTTGAGATTTTTATGTTGCCTTTTATATATCATTGCTTTTTGTTTCAAATGATTTGGATTTTAACTTTCTTGATGGATTTTCCTATTACTCCTCCATATGGATTTGGAAAAACAAACATGGGTGATAAATATGACTTTCATTTGAATACTTGGGACAAGGTTGCTAAGAGAGAGAGAAACTTTAAAGAGCATGGAATCTAAGAGTCTCATAAATCCAAGTGAAATAAAAGTGCTATCTTGACTTTAACCTTGTTTTATCCAATGTGAAGATGAAAGTAAGGGGAAATAAAGATGAATGACACATGGAACAATTTGAATGACTTCAAATTACAATAAAAATGTGACAAAGAGCAAAGTGAGATACAATGATAGTAAAGTGTGATTATTTATCATAAGAAAGAGGGAAATGGAGGAAAACATGCTAACATAGATTGTTATGCAGCTTTCATATAGAAAAAAAACAAAAGCTAATGTTGAAAATAAGGATCAAGAACATGAAAATAATCGTAATTTAATGATGAGGGTTGGGTCCTATCCATGGTCTTACAAAGAAACTCATAAAAGAGATACCCATGAGGATGTTGATAAGCAAGATAAAAGAAAAGTGAGGGAGCCTTATTACAAAGAAATTCACAAATAAAAACCTAAAGGATGAAAAAATAACATTGGAAAGCAGTAAAATGGAAAAGAAATTATTAAAAGATTGTGGTTTTTATGAGGGATGTCGGGTCCTATCCATGGTATTATAAAGCAAATCACAAAAGAGAAACCCATTAGGGTGCTAAAAGAGAAATGCCAGAAGAGAAATAAGACTATGATACATCAAGAGGTAAATGCTAAGGAAAGGGGAAAAAATGATCATAAATCTAATAAGGCAAAGAATGGTAGAAAAAGACATAGAATAAAAGAGATATATAAGGGCAAAAATGAAGGTAAATGCCAAATGTGATGTGTAAGAAAGCTAAAGAACGTAAAGGAAAATAATGATGTTTAGTCAAATGTGACTACAAGAAGGAAAGATGCACAAAAACATAAAACATGAGACAAAAAAGAACAAGTAATATCTATGATAATGTCTGTATCAAAGATGGGCATATGAAAGACAAATCTATAAGTCTCATAATGTTTCTTGAAGCTGGATGTGCTTTTTTATCATGCATTGGAGAAGAAGAGTGGGCATCACAAGATGCCCCAAAGGGTAATTAGATGTAGGGATAGGCATTGAAATATGCCCCAATGTCTAAAGGGAATGTGGATAGGCATCAAAAGATGCCCCAAATTATAAAGATACATTTGGATGGGCATCACAAGATTCCCCAACATGTGAGTTGGAGTGAGGTAACATTGAACCATTAAAATGATTTTCATTGGGTTAATAAGTGCATTTGGAGATAGGTAAATGTGTTGGTTTGTTAGATTTTAAGGAGGTTGAATTTGACATAGGATGTGTAAGAGATGCATGGAGAGATAAAGGAAGACCATGGATGATATGCTTTGGAGTAGGCATTTGAACTATGTACTCTTTTGGTTCATGTAACTTAAGAGGTTGAGGTTAAATGAATGAATATGTTTAAAGTTGTTCATGTTAGCTATCCTTTCTGTTGGGGGATCAAACCAACAATAGATTACACTTGTGAAAGCAATAAACGCGGAAATAAATCAGATAGATAAGTAACTGAAATGATAAATAGCACAGAACAAGATATACAAGAAAACATCCTAAAAACTTGTATTGAAACTCTTTACAATAGGAATACAATTTGAAGAAACTTTGTTCTTCCACACCTCTCTCAGATGCACACAAGATCTCTCACTAGATCTCTATTCCTCAAGAGCTCTCTCTCAAGTACACTCAAATCCAACAACCTGGATTGATGCAACTCTGTACTGTCCTTCAAACATTCACAATGTTCTACTATTACAGTTCTACACTCTCATTCTACAATTCTAAGCTAAGAAGATCTTCCTACATAGAGAAATAGGAAACTTGAGCATGCTCTTACAACAAATAGTTAAGCCTCTTAAAGAAGGGCTCTAAAAATAATATTGCTAATAATAGAGACGCAAGCTTGAGTCCACGACTCAAACTTATCATGCAAACACTCGCTGCTGTCCATGGAAATAGCTTACTGGACACGCAGGTAACCGACGTTAGTTCCTGCCTGTTCACCTGTGACCGTCGCCGGCTGACTTTATTGCCGACGTCGGTGCCTCTGCAACTGCTACTAACCGATGTCAGTCACTCCTGACCGACACCAGCATCTGTGTAGACCCAAACCTGTTTAAGTATGCTCCTTGGTGAAGCTTTTAGCTCCACACCCTAACAATCTCCCACTTGGAGATAAACCAGCTGCACCAACCTGTACAGCATCATCTTCTAGCTCCTCCATCTTCAACTCAATTATGAAGACCAATAGAAGTTGAATGCAAGTTCAAATTCTCCTTAGTAACCGGCTTTGTTAGCATATCAGCAGGATTCTTGTCTGTATGGATCTTCTCTAGCTTCAACTCACCATCTTCCAATACCTGCCATATGAAGTGGTACCTTAGCTGTATGTGCTTGGTTCTAGAATGAAAGGCCGAGTTCTTGGCCAAATGGATTGCACTCTGACTGTCACTATACAATCTGTAACTCCCATGCTCCCTTCCAAGCTCTTCCATGAACCGTGTCATCCATATCATCTCCTTGCTAGCTTCTGTAGCTGCAATATACTCTGCTTCTGTAGTTGACAAGGCTACAACCTTCTGCAACTTAGATATCCAACTAACCGCTGTTCTACCTACAGTAAAAACATACCCTATGGTGCTCCTCTTGCCATCCAAATCCCCTGCCATATCTGAATCTACATAGCCATGTAGAGAAGTACCTGAACCTCCATAGCACAAATGCTTGCTGCTGGTTCCTCTCAGATATCTAAGGATCCATTGAACTGCTTTCCAATGTTCCTTACCTGGATTGGCCATATACTTACTTACTACTCCCACTGCTTGGGCAATATCTGGTCTAGTACACACCATTGCATACATCAAACTCCCTACTGCGGAAGAATATGGAACCTTACTCATGTACTCTACCTCTTCATGTGAATTGGGACATTGTTCTTTGCTTAGCTTAAAATGTCCAGCCATAGGTGTACTTACCGGTTTTGCATCCTGCATATTAAACCTCTCCAACACCTTATTCACATAATCTTCTTGAGACAATCTCAACCTGTGATTTTTCCTGTCTCTCCTAATGCTCATGCCAAGGATCTTCTTCGCTGCTCCCAAATCCTTCATAGCAAACGTTTGAGCTAACTTCTCCTTAAGCTCAGAGATATCCTACATGTGAGACCCTACAACCAGCATGTCATCTACATACAACAATAGAATAATATATCTACCGTTATCAAATCTCTTAAAATACACACCATGGTCCGATTGACACCTACTGTAGCCATGCTCAGTCATAAACCTGTCAAATTTCAAGTACCATTGCCTTGGAGCTTGCTTGAGGCCATACAAGCTTTTCTTTAACTTGCACACAAACTTCTCCTTACCCTTGACCTCGAATCCTTCTGGCTGTTCCATATAAATTTCCTCATCCAAATCTCCATGAAGAAACGCTGTCTTAACATCTAGTTGCTCAAGATGCAAATCCTCAAAAGCAACCAAAGACAATACAACCCTTATTGAAGTCATTTTAACAACCGGAGAAAAAATTTCACCAAAGTCAATACCTGGCTTTTGTGCAAATCCTTTTACTACTAATCTGGCCTTATATCGCATCTGTCCATCCTCACTTTCCTTCAACCTGTAGGTCCATCTGTTCTTCATTGTTCTCTTACCAGCTGGCAACTCAACCAAATCCCATGTTTGGTTCTCTCTTAAGGACTCCATCTCCTCAACCATGCCACGCTCCCACTTACTCCTGGACTCCACCTGTAATGCTTCTTCAAAACTCTCTGGTTCTCCACCATCAGTTAGCAATAAATAATATAAGGAAGGAGAATATCTAATTGGAGGCTTACTTACCCTTTCAGACCTCCTGGTGGGTGTCTTGGACTTGTTTTCAACAATCTGTCCACCCAAATTTTCTGACAGTGACCGACCTCGGCCACCTGTAGACCTATCACTAGCCGTTGTCAGTTCTGCCTGACCGACCTCGGTGCCTGGTCTATCGACGTCGGTCTCTGTATGACCGACATCGGTTTCTGTACTGCCGACGCCGGTTCCAAACCTGCCGACGTCAGTCTCTGTGTTTTCCTGCAAGTGATTATTTCTTTTTCCCGTGAGCTCATTTTGGACCATAACTTCGTCCAATTCACTATTGCTCTGCCCAGTTTGATCCAGCTTCCTTATCTGATCACTGTACATCACTCTTTCATTGAAAACAACATCACAACTCCTGATTACCTTGTTAGTTCCTAGATTCCAAAATCTGAAACCAAAATCATCTGAGCCATAGCCTATAAACGTGCACCTCATAGACTTAGGATCAAGCTTCTTTCTATTTTCCTTATCTATGTGCACAAAGGCTTCACTACCAAAAACTTTGAGATATGAGAGATCTACCTTTTTACCTGTCCATGCCTCTTCTGGAATTCCACCATCCAGAGCTGTAGAGGGTCCTCTGTTAATCAGGTATACTACGGTGTCAACTGCTTCTGCCCAAAACTCTAGGGGCAACCCTGCATGCAATCTCATACATCTTGCACGCTCCATGATAGTTCTATTCATCCTTTCAGCAATACCATTCTGCTGAGGTGTCCTTGGAACCGTCCTTTGCCTACGGATTCCTTGTGTATAACAATACAATTTGAACTTAAGACTGCAGAACTCACCGCCATTATCAGATTTCAGGCACTTTAATTTTCTCCCTATTTCATTCTCAACCATAGCCTTCCAAAACTTAAAAGTCTCAAAAACATCAGATTTCTTTTTAATACAGTAGATCCATACCTTTCTTGTGGCATCATCTATGAATGTAACATAGTACCGTGATCCGCCAATAGAGGCTACCTGAGCCGGTCCCCACACGTCTGTGTGAACAAGCTGTAACTTCTGCCTTTTCTTAGTAGACCCGGTCTTGAGAAAACTAACCCTTTTCTGTTTTCCAAATACACAATGCTCACAAAATTCTAGATCCATACTTTTCAAATCTGAAAGCATACCTTTAGACTTAAGTATTGACATCCCCTTCTCACTCATGTGGCCAAGCCTTGAGTGCCACAATTTACAATCCACACCTGAAGTAGATAAAACTGAAGGAGATTTGTTAGTAACACAATTACACAAATAGAGAGTACCTTCTCTCTTACCTCTGGCCATAACTAGTGCACCCTTGGTCACCTTCCAAGAATCTACTGTGAGAGTTACTGTACAACCCTCATCACCTAGCTTACCTACAGAAATCAAATTTCTCTTCAAACTAGGAACATGCATCACTTCTCTCAACACCCATGTGTTGCCATTCTGCATCTTCAGCTGCACTTTACCTTTGCCAGTAATCTTACAAGGCTCATCATCCCCTAAGTACACTATTCCAAAATCTCCATGGATATAGTCACTGAAATACTCTCTGTTAGGGGTAGCATGGAAAGATGCACCAGAATCTAATACCCAAGATTCTATGTTATTATGCAAAGAGAAAATTAACGCATCCTGTGCAATACCTGCAACCTTGGCTTCTTCCTTTCCTTCGTGCTGGTTGTCCTCCTTAGGCTTTGACCAACAATCTCTGCTTATGTGCCCCATCTTTCCACAATTCCAGCATTGTGGCTTCTTGCCATTCCTGGATTTGGATCTTCCTCTCACCTTAGACTTAGATCTTGATCTCCTCTTGCTCTTTTCTTTTTGCCTTCCCCTGCTCTCAAAATTTAAAGCGTTCCCAGATGTCTCTTCTGTGCTTTTCCTGCGTATTTCCTCATTCAAGATAACACTAACCACATCCTCTACTTTCAAAATATTTGATGCAGATGCAGTATTAGAAACTGCCATTACTAAGCCATGCCAGCTTTCAGGCAAAGAACATAATATCAAAAGAGCTTTTATTTCATCTTCAAATACAATATTGACAGAACTTAACTGATTAACAATTCCATTGAAATCATTCAGATGAGTAGAAACAGATCCACCTTCATTTATATGCAAATTAAATAACTGCTTCATAAGATATACCTTATTTGAAGCTGAGGGTTTTTCATACATATTTGCTAACATAGTCATCAACTCTACCGTAGTTTTTGCCTGTGACAAATTAGATATCACAGTGGAGGCCAGACTCAGTCTTATAGACCCAAGAGCCTTTCTGTCAAGAACTTCCCATTCTTCATCCTCCATGTCCTTGGGATTCTTTGCTATCCCACCTAACGGTAAGTAGAGATCTTTCTGATACAGATAGTCCTCTATCTGCATTCTCCAATGTTGGTAGTTCTTGCCATTAAACTTTTCCATTCTCATCTTACTTTCTTCTGCCATTGCTTCTCCCACTCAAACAAAAATTCTTGCAGAAACACCTGTGAGCAACCTGTAATCTGTAACCTATAACCTGTAACCAAGGCTCTGATACCACTTGTTGGGGGATCAAACCAATAATAGATTACACTTGTGAAAGCAATAAATGCGGAAATAAATCAGATAGATAAGTAACTAAAATGATAAATAGCACAGAACAAGATATACAAGAAAACACCCTGAAAACTTGTATTGAAACTCTTTACAATAGGAATACAATTTGAAGAAACTTCGTTCTTCCACACCTCTCTCAGATGCACACAAGATCTCTCACTAGATCTCTATTCCTCAAGAGCTCTCTCTCAAGTACACTCAAATCCAACAACCTGGATTGATGAAACTCTGTACTGTCCTTCAAACATTCACAATGTTCTACTATTACAGTTCTACACTCTCATTCTACAATTCTAAGCTAAGAAGATCTTCTTACATATAGAAATAGGAAACTTGAGCATGCTCTTACAATAAACAGTTAAGCCTCTTGAACAAGGGCTCTAAAAATAATATTGCTAATAATAGAGACGCAAGCTTGAGTCCACGACTCAAACTTATCATGCAAACACTCGCTGCTGTCCATGGAAATAGCTTTCTGGACACGCAGGTAACCGACGTCGATTCCTGCCTGTTCGCCTGTGACCGTCGCCAGCCGACCTTATTGCCGACGTCGGCGCCTCTGCAACTGCTACTAACCGACGTCGGTCGCTCCTAACCGACGCCGGCGTCTGTGTAGACCTGAACCTGTTTAAGTATGCTCCTTGGTGAAGCTTTTAGCTCCACACCCTAACACTTTCCTTATTAGTGTAGGAAGAAGGATCAACTTGTTTTGAATAAAATTAGTAGATGAGGTGTGTTCATTAGGTAATTGATGTTGATGTGATTCTAGTTCTTGAGATTGATTTTTAACAACTTGAAAATAGTCTTGATAACATTGTTTTGTGAGAGTTTCAAGATTGAAATGTGGACCAAGAAAAGAATAAATAAGAAATCGATGAAGATCATGAAAATACTCATGATAATGACCTATAGTAGCATGAAAACAACAAAATTTATTTGGATTTTACCATTTTGGAGGAGGTTTGGAAGGATCAAATCTCATATTGTTTAGAGGGTGGAAATTTCATCATAAGTTGTTCTAGAATCAAGGGAGGGTAGGTTGGGTTAAAATGGGTTGAATTGGATGATCAATTTTGAGGTTGGGGAGGCTTGGATGAATAAATGTTATGAGAACAAGATTGGAAAGATGCTTTAGTATTTGTTTGAGGTGTTTCAAATTGAGTCATAATAAAGTCTTGCCTTTTTGCTTGGTCTAAGGCTTCTTCTAAAGTTTTAGGTGAAAAGATTTGAAGTTTGTATTGAAGGGGAGGTTTAAGAGAAATGAAAAATAGTTTGAAAAGAGTGTCATAATTCATGTTATGCTCCACCTTATGAGCAAGAGACTTCATAATTTGATGAAAGTATGAGCAGATTCATTAGGATGTTACTTGGCATTGTTGAAATGACTAAGGTAATTTAGAAAGGTCATCTTGTTGGAATTCCTTCACTAGAGCATTGAATAAATATCTATTTGTGAGATGGAATGTATAGGAAGTTGGTTGTACCATTTGAGTGTATCACCAAAAAAGGTTTTGGATAAGATCTTGGTGTTAGAAAAGGTGTTATTTTAGACCCATTCTTTATAGATATTACCAAAAGACTTAAGAAAGATACTAGGGTCTTTAATCCCATTATATGTGATAGTTGGAGAAATGTTTCCAATATATATGGATGAAATGAATGGGGATAAAGGTTCATTTTGAAGATGTTGAAGCATTTTGTTATTTATTATAGGTTAAGGGATGATATTCCCATTGGCATATATAATAGGAGGAGGAATTTTTTTTTGATTTGGTTGAGACATGATGACTTGAGGTGGTTAACTAATCATGTTGCAAGTTCATAATTTGAGATTGATTAGAAGTTTGCATGATGTTCATTTGTTGGATAACTTGGGTAAGAAGTTGAGTTGTGTCAATAGGTAGATTGGTATCTATAGGATGGGTATTAGTGTTGATAGGAAGAGGATTATTAGTGTTTGTGGGAGGAGGATTCTTTGTAGGTGGAGGATTCCTAACATTGGTGTTAGTTGTCTTGAGTGTGGTAGAAGAATAAGGAAGCTTATAAAAGCCACCATTCTTGTGAGGAGTGTAGATAGTATTATCATCAAGGTTTTTGAATATTTGGGAACCATCTAGATTATCAATTTGAGTGGTTTCAATCATGTTACTTTGGGAAGTGACAAGTCTTGATGATCTTGTTATGGATGTAAAAACAAGATTGTGAACATTGATTGTAAGGGTATGAGTGTTGATAGAAGGATTCCCAACATTGCTATTGGGAAGAGGATTAGGATGAAGGACCTCAACTACAATGCATTGTGTAGTGAGTGGGTTTGGTTTAGGAGAAAGGGAAGAAAAAATTGGATAGTCTCATTAGAAGTAATGAAATAAGTGACGTTACTATACAAGTCATTAATAATGCAATGTCCTTGACTAAGGGAAGGCTGCAAATATTTCATCATGATGAAACAAGACTAGATAACCACACAAGGAGAATATGAGATGATAGAGAATAGTATAAGGTTGACCAGGTTAACCTAACATAAAAATAAGGACTATAAAACTATACAGGGTCAACCAAGTTGATCCAGTAAAGTGTATAGAGACTCATCTACACCCATATCTACTGGTGGTTACACCCTCTCTCTACACCTATATCTACCTCAATACCTTGCAAGCTAATTTAAACTAGCTCACCTAAGATGGGGTAGATGGTACATTAGGATCATCCAGTGTCATGAGGTCATATGGCTATAGAGTCTCATCTAGGATGGCATGGAGTGCTCCCCTCACTAGGGACCCTGATCTCTCCTCCTCAGCCTTATGTACATCTAAAAAACTATACCAGATGGGTATTAGATCACTTTCATATCTCAAATATCTATCTATATCTCTCTACTATAAAATAAAAACTTAATAAATAATTCAACCATCTTCATACCTGTATGTGTCTTGACTCCTATGATATCATCATCAACATGATTGCCTAGCACAATCTCCCCATATGCATGGCCTCCTAGTACCTCTTTGGTCGGTCACCTCCTCAGCTTGAACCATAATATCATGGCTCATTTCCATCTTATCCTCCATTTAAGTGGTCTCTCTATCATCTCCACTAGCTCATCTATGGGATCATCTAGGATGTCTATAGTCTTAACTCTCTCCTATTTCCATCACCACCATGTCCTCAGTGGTCACTGCTCATCTCATTGTGGGGCTGGTAGTAGTATATATGGTATCTATGCCTCATCTAGCTCTTCATTTTCCATTCATTGTACCCAACCAATCCATGGTCACTCTTGATATGGACTCAGTGTTAGCCTTACTATTAGTGGTCTGAGTCCCCTCTTACCTCATGGCTCCCTCACATACTAAGCCCACTAGTCAGGCATCAATATTAGTGTCACTAGATGAGGTAGGCCCATCTATCTTAGCACCCATGCCATTGAATGTCGATTTCTCAACCATGTATAGTGTCCAATCACCTTTCTCCTCTCTAGTGCTAGTGTAATTATGTGCTAGCTTATCCATGTAGATTTTATATGCCCATATGGTTGACACATGATATACACATGTCTCAATAATTGTAGTGTTGGTACATGGGGCATGACCTACATTACCTGGTCCTCCCTCCATATTTTTACTTGAGTTAACCCATCATTGACCACATAGGGCAAGCCATCTAGTCGATACATGGGAAATCTCTCATATATCTATACTATCAATAGTATGATCAATCCCATAGTCTTCTACCCTTTGACCAACATCTTGAATAGATCATGAATGAGCTAGAACCAAATGATAGAACCTAGATCATATAATACTCCCTCCTCTAATATCATCCTACTCATGGCTATCATGAATCATGGTACCTTGCCATCTAACTTGTGACAGAGCACTCACTATGTCATAAGGCCTATCACGACCTTTTAGAGGTTCATAATCTATGATATATACATGTCATCCATACTAACTCTCCATCCTCTCAATATCATCTCTAATCTTGTATCCCACATAGTTAAGGTTCTCCTCTCCTCTAAGCTATCTGGTATCCCTGTGGTCACTGGTGCTCTTATTATGGGTAGCCTAAGGATGGCATGGGCAGCCTCTAGTGTGATACCCACCTCTATCACATCCCCAACCACCTCCCATATGAAGGTGTTAGTCAATCATTCTTATCATCCTAGTAACATGACTAATAGGTCAACACTAAGGGGGATCCTTCACATCTCATATATACCTCCTAGACCTATGGCTACTAGTCTAGCTCAATTTCCAACTGCCAATATATCTAATAAATCCAACAACCAAGACACATCTATCAATCTCTAGAATCTTGGTCATCTCTAAAACCAAGAAACAACAAAGCATGTATTAGTTCCTCCATGTCATGTATAATCATAATACATTATTTACACATCATGTTTACAAACTTTAATTAAAAAACAAGCCTAATTACTTTTACCTTATTTATTTTATCCTATTTCTAGCTTTCTTGGTCCCTCTTGCCCTTTTTTGGTCATTTCAAGCCATTCTAGCCCTCTTTCAGTTTTTTGCATGCTTATTTTGGGTCCTTTTTCAACTTAGTTTGACCAAAATTTCCCTAATTTTATCATAGTTGACTTTAAATTCCAAGTCAATACTCTTATTTTACCCTCCCTGATATTGATTTTTCATTCTGGCCCTTATAGACTAGTTTTTCACTCCATTCTAGCTTTTCAGCCTATAGATTACACTAGGTCAACCACATGGATTCTATGATGTTTCAACCTACTATGTCGACCTGGTCGACCTAGTACATTCTATGTGCTGACCCAACACATTTTTCCTAAAATGTGCATTCTACTCATTTTCTTCCTAAACCCTTCAAACCCATTTCCCATCTTCCTATTTTCTACCCTTAGAATATAGGTTTTCTAAATTTTGACATATATAAATTCTTAAAATAAAAAATTTATCAAAAATTCAATTAATTTAATTTAAATTTCAAAAATTGGTTTGAGATCTATAGGTGCATACCTATAATGCACCTATTGTCACCTCTAGGTGTCCTCCTCATCTAGCATGTCATTTCCTCACCATCCTAGCCTTGTCTAGTCTTAGATCTCTCCTTTATATTTTTCACAATTCAAAAAGCAAAATGAATTCTCATTTTTCCTATATTTAAAAACACTTTTTAGTAACTCAATTCTTTCATTTATTTTCAGGCAGATTCCTCGTTTTGCCTCTATCTTTGTTTCTGCTCATCCATTTTACAAACCATAAAATACATTAGAATTATGATGAAATAGAGATTATTTTCCACTATCATATGTGTATCTTCCAAAAATTTCAATTTTTATCTATTTTTTGCACTAACTTCTATATGTTCACCTAGTGTACTCTACATTAGACACCTTCATTTTTCATAGTCCACTTCTTTATCTATGACACCAAGGCAAGTTATAAGTATGTATTTTTCAATAAATTTATTTCATTTATCTTATTTTTTCTTACTACAACATACTTATCATTAACACTGTGTGTTATCATGTTTTCTTTTGAAGCACCATCTCGTGTTGCATTGATGTGACACATGATGAGCTTCGACTGGGGCACATATATACACATAATATTTTCAAAATTTTATTAATTATTGACATTTTGTATCTTGTAAGAACCTATTGAGTCTTAATCTCTTTGAATTCATGCCTTAAGGGGTACATCGAGAAAGGATTGGGTAGACCATTGGTGCTTCATAATATTTTCATTCCTTTTGCCACTTGTCATCCACACTCTAGCCTCCTAAAACCAATAAACCTAAGCTTATTATTATTAGTTATATCTATTCCTATCAATTTCTATGTTTTATCCTTCATTTATTGACTTATTATGCTTTTGACATATTGGTTGTGCTAGGTCGACCTGGTTGACTTAGCATAGTTTAGGGACTTTTTCTCTCTTTTGGTTTGTTGGCCTCTTGGTCGACCTAGCATCAACCTAGAGAGTTATCCCTGAAAACATGCTAGGTCAATAAAGTTGACCTAGCAAAGATAACATTCTCAAAATATTTTAGGGTAAGATACTACTATATATACAAGGTCATTTATCACCATTTCATAAAAGCGAAGAATTAAGCAAAGAAGTGTGAATGGACATTTGACTATTGACCATTCTACTGGGGGAATAAAGCTTTAGGGTTTACTACTTTTTTAGAGCTCTGATATCATCTTATGGACAAGTATTTTGGATGCTTGGGTAGGTTGTGTAGCCTAGAGCTGATTTATCTTAGTTATCTTTACATACCACGACAATCTCCTGCAAAACACCTTGGCCAAAGGGAGATTGAGGCTCAACAGGTTCATCTTCAAAGGTAAGTATTCCTAACTTTATTCCTCATTTGTAAGAGTAGATAGATAGTGTATTTGTATTCTTCGCTTCTATTTTTAAACTTTTATTGATTATTGACACTTTATATCTTACAAGAACCTGTTGAGTCTCAATCTCTTTGAGTGCATGCCTTAAGGGGTGCAATAGGAAAGGGTTGGGTAGACCATTGGTGCTTTATAATATTTTCATTCTCTTTTTCCACTTGTCATCCACACTCTAGACTTATAAAACCAATGAACTAAGGCTTATTCTTCTTAGTTATATCTATTCTTATCACTTTTTATGTTTTATCCTTTATTTCTTGACTTATCACCCTTTTGACATATCAGTCATGCTAGGTTAACCTGGTCAACCTAGCATAGTTTAGGAAAATTTTCTCTCTTTTAGTTTGTTGGCCTCTTAGCTGACCTAACATCGACCTAGAGAGTTATTCCTAAAAACATGCTAGGTCAATCAAGTTGACCTAGTAAAGCCGACATTGTCAAAATATTTTAGGGTAAGATACTACTATATATACAAGGTCATTTACCACCATTTCATAAGAGTGAATAATTAAGCAAAGAAGTGTGAATGGACATCTACCCATTGACCATTCTACTTGGAGAATAAAGATTTAGGGTTTAATACTTTCTTTGGAGCTCTGATCTCATGTTGTGGATAAATATTTTGGTTGTTTGGGTAGGTTGTGTAGCCTAGAGCTTATTTATCTTAGTTATCCTTATATACCATGATAATCTCTTGTGAAGCACCTTGGTTAAGGGGAGATTGAGGTTCAATAAGTTCATCTTCAAAGGTAAGTTTTCCTAAATTTATTCCTCCTTTGTAAGAGTAGATAGATAGTGCATTTGTATTCTTCTCTTCCATGTATTAGGATTATGTATACATTGACATGAGTACATGTCTTCTATACATGTTTAGTTTAGTTGTTTACTTATTTTATTTCTAACCCCCACTTTATGCCACAAGTTTTGGGGTGCACACTAGATTAGATTTAATTTTCTTGTTATTATATTAGTGAACTATTAAATCATAGGAATCTTTTAGGGTTGTTATGTAATTATGTTAGACTATAATCTTTAGAACCCTATCTCACATGATGTGTTGTGACAAGTGATCCCCTAATTAGGTCAAGCAGATACTTACATTGGTCATGATCCTACTTAAAATTGTATGCTCCCCAATTAGAAGTGTAGGTTTTCTCTATCCCATCTGATCCAAGATATATTTATGGACATGATGCATTTTTGATTGCATACACATCTCACCTCTATATTAAAATACTCATGTTAGAATCTATAGGACTTGGAAGTTAGTTTATGTGCCTTGTTTCTTAGTGTAGGAAGGTATGATGGTCATATGGAATAAATCTTGGTGTATCACCCCCTTAGATTAGGTTTATTTTCATGAAACTTCTAAATCTTTTCCCATAAGCAAGCATTAAAATATGTGTGAGCATTTCAAGACACATTCAGGGAGCTACCCCTTTAACCTAGAGGCTCACTTCCATTATAGGTACACCCACATACCTAAAAGTGTTCCCATGTTGCAAAAATCTAAGAGACACCCTAATTTAGGGTGAAAGATTTGGTGAAGAAATAAACCTTTGAAAATATTAATTCCTATAAGATCTTTCTCCAATATTACTTACTTGCTTTTTCAACTAAAGGAAGTCAGTGCTAAGCTTCTGAACCATCTTGAGGATAGAATCACTCTAATTATTTGGGTCCTTAGAATTATGAAATTTAGTATTAGAATTAGCTATGGACATTAAATCTTTCTGATCTTGTGGATGAGATCCATTGGAAACATTGTTTAAGAACCCCAAGTTTTGAGTAAGATGAGCATGTCTCAAAGGTAGTTGGTTCAAGACTAGAAGTTGGTTCAGGGCAGGTGAATTTTTGTTAGCATTAGGAATAACATTTAAAAGGGGTAAATATGGATTGGAAGTATGATTGGAGTATGATCATTGTCCTTAGGGTTGTATCTGGTCATTTATAATCATAGCCTCAACATAAGCTAAAGCTAATGTGTTCATGGGCCCAACAACTCTTTTTATAAACATAGAAGTCATAGGATCTAAGGCATCCTTATATATTTCCAAGGACAAAGCCTCATTTAGTATATAAGGAGCTATGGTCCTACTAAACATTTTTTGGAACCTAGCATTGAAAGCTCTTATGGTTTTATTTGCATCCCTTTTCACTGTGGTGAATTACTAGTACATGACACAAAGACTAATGATTTTACCAAACTAGTCAATGAAGTCATTATTAAAATCAACCCAACTAGTAATGTAACTTTTAGGGAGGTTTATAAACCATTCATATACAACATATTTAAAAGTGAAAGGAAATAGTCTACATGCTACATCTTCATGAGTCATATTTATGAATCTTAATGAAACTTTGAAACTCTTAATGTGTTCCTCAACAATTATAATGACACTAAGACTAAATGTTGGAAAATACTTTTTAGAATTATGAAGAAAGTCATGTACCACACCTAACACATTTATTGAAGAATAACCTAGCCAAGCCATACCTTAGTAGGGATAGAACATAAGAGCACTCTAGATTAGTGAAGTTAATAAAGAATTTGAAATCTTGTTCTTACCTTTGTCCCACCTATTTCTCTTATGAAATTATAATGAAAGCATAGGTGGGTACACGAGACTCACTCAAGATGGAAAGGGCATGACATAAGGTACCATAACTAGAGGTCAAGTAAGCATGACACAAGGTATCCATGACATGACTAGAGACAACTAAAACACATCATGAGATGACTACCACATGAGCCAAGGCATGGCTGGCTAGATTAAAGGTTGAGATAGATCAGCTTTGGGATGAGCTAGCCAAAGAGTAGACTAGAGGATCTAAAGCACTTAGAGAGAGGGAAAAATAACTAACTACCCTAGAGGAGACCATGGCTTGATTGGTTTCTAGGCATAAATTGAGATCTCCACTAGAGGAATGACTACTATAGATGTAACCTAGCCATAGGTTGACTAGGATAGTACCATATGTATAGCTATGCATGTGGCAGTTTTGGGAATTGTGAGCCTAGGCTCAGAAGAAGCCATGTGATGTACCTAGATAAAAAATTAATTTTTTGTGATATATATACATCTCTTTCTCATTATTAGCACATCTGTGTATATGATTTTGTGTGTGATGTGTATGCTTTATCTAATATGGACTACTAGGTACAATGTGATTAAAAATTAGTAGCTACTAATAAAGAACCCATGTACACACACATATACAAGCAACATGGAGGTAAGTGGTGTTGAAAGAGAGGAAAGGCTCACCCTACCACCATAGGTAACTTTCCTAGAGGGCCAAACAAGCCCTATACATGAAATGTATTAAGGTAGAACCCATTAATCTCATGCCACAAGGGATTGCCTTCAATGGTCAAGAGATGATATGCCCCATTATCTAGATAGGTAGTGACAACAAAAGGGACAAACCATTGGTGCATGAGTTTACCCTTCTTACAATGTACCTTATCAAAAATGAGGACAATATCACCTACCTTAAATTAATGAGGGTATACCAACTTCTTGAATTGGTGGTAATTATGGTGCTGGTAAGTATAGTTATGCTCAAGAGTAGCTAGGCATCATTCATCTAATTTCTTAAGATTAGTGAGGTGAGTGATGTATTATTTCTCATCAAAAAGAGAACTGAATGTCTTAACTTGTAGTGAAGGGATTAAGACCTCTAAAGGAAGAACAAACTTAGACCCATACATGAGAGAGTATGGGGTTTCCCCCATGGCCATTCATAATCTAATTTGATAGGCCCAAAGGGCATGATAAAGCATCATATGCCAGTCCCTCGTATAGTAGGTAATGGTATGGAGAAACATCTTCTTCAAATTTTTTTGTGAAGACTCTATTTTCCCATTACCCTAAGGATAATGGGTAGAGGAGAAGTGGAGCTTAAACCTAAAGCATTCAATGAGATCACACATCTTAAGGATTTTGAAGCCTAGGCCATTATCAGCCATAATCACAATGGGGACCCCAAACCTATAAGTAAGCTAGTTTAGGACAAACTTGGTGATGGTCTTCCCATACATGCTGCTAAAAGGCATGGCCTCAACCTACTTTATAAAATAGTCAATGGTAGTGATGAACCAATGATGGCCATCAAAAGAGGTGGGTTTGAACTCATCGATGAATTTGAGATCCCAAACTAAGAAGGTCCAAAGGGAAAAAATAGAGGGTAGGAGGTTAACTAGGGCATTGACATCATCCCCAGTGACTTGGTACATCTTACACTTCTTGGAATATTGGACTACATCCTTAATAAGAGTGGGCTAGTAGTAGTACATCTTGATAATACACTAAGCAATGGCTTACCCTCTTAGGTGGCCACCACAAATTCTCTTGTGAGACTCCTCTAGTATGATAGGAATATCCTCTAGGGTGAGGTAGTGCATCAACACACCATTGAGACCCCTCTTAAACAAGATGATACCAATGATGACATAGTAAATGGCAAGCTCACAGATTTGATAGTGTTCTTATGAAGGAGTGTCAATGGGATAAGATGGTCTTCAAGGTAGTAGATAATGTCTTGATACCAATCACACTCAAAGACCTCAACATGGTTGACCAAGTAAATCATCTCATCATGAAAGGAATCATCAACCAAATCCACACTAGGGTTGGGTAGTGGGCACTCAGTGAGTTGGTTAGCCAAAACCAAGCCCTTGTTGGATTTTTGGTAATGATGTGAAGGTCAAACTCCTAAATAAGCATGATCCACTTCACAGTCCTACCAACAAGGTGTGTCTTGATGAGTAAATAATAGAGTGGATTGGAATAGAAAATCACATTGGTATTATCCCAATATGTAATGTTTCAACTTATTTATAGTAAAGACGAGGGAGGGGCATTGATACTCAACAAGAGATTAGTTGAATTTAGGTCCAACCAGTATTTGATAAATGTAGTAAATAGCTCTCTCCCTGTCAGTGTCATCCTTTTGGCACATCATGCCCTATATTAAAAGATCAGTGATAGAGGTGTATAAGATGAACTCATGCACCTTAATGGGTGCCATAAATATGGGAGTATTATGAAGCATACACTTTAATTCCTCAAAATCCACTTGGAATTTAGTAGACCAAAATATTGGAGTGTTCTTACATAGCTTACGTGTGAGGGGTATGGATTTATGAGCATACTCCTCAAGGAAACATTTGAGAAAGTTGAGTATTTTGAGGAAGGACTACAAATAAACAAGGTTATGAGGGGGAGGCATCTCAAGGATCACCTTGATATTGTCAGGATCCACTTCAATGCCCCTTTATGAAATAAGGAAGCTAAGAAGCTTTGCAATAAAAATACCAAAAATGCACTTCTCAAGGTTGAGACTGATGTGATGCTCTTAGAGACACTAAAATATGATCTTGAGGTCTCACACATTATCTTCCCACTTAAGGGATATACTAAGGAGATAATTGACATATAACTCAATGATCTTATGGATAAGGTCATAGAAAACATGGGTCATGGCACATTGATATGTGGCCCCAACATTCTTCAAACCAAAAGGCATGATGGCATAATAGAAGGTACCTCATGGCATAGTCAACATCATCTTGTGCTATTCTTCAAGTGAAATATAGATTTGGTTGTACCTATAGAAACTATTCATGAGAGACATGATCTCAAAGCCAATGGTGGAATCAAAAATCTGGTCTATCAAAGGAGTAGGAAAATTATCCTTTGGATAAGCCATATTGAGATCCTAAAAGTCAATGAAAATATGAATAGCTTCATTCTTATTAAAAATGGGAACAATATTGGAAATCCATCAAGGATAGTCAATAACTTAGATAAAGCCAACTCAGATGAGTTTCTCAATATTTGCTTTGAATAATTGGGAGACTTTAAGAGTCATTAGTTATTACTTTTGGCAAATGGGCTGGGTTCCATTATCCATAACAAGATTATGGAAAATTATGTCAAGATCCATGCCTTTCATATTATAATATTGATAAGAAAATACATCTAAAAATTCATGCAAGAAAGTGACCAAAATATCTTGTTGTCTCTAAATCTTACACCCTAGAAGAGGGCAGTTTAGGCATCCTCCAAATTTGGGCAATGTTGGGAAATTTCCAAGCTTGTGGGTGTGCCTATAAGTAGAAATGAACCTCTAGGTTGAAAGGGATAGCTAAATATATTAGATTTTTTGTGTAATAAGATTACTAAACTAGTTTGTATGAGTGAAAAGAGTCAGAAGTTTGCATAAATGAAAATCCTAGTCTAAAATGGTGATACACCAAGGTATCCACATGTATGCCCTATACAATATGCACAATATAGCAAAATATATTCTATACCTCAAGTCTAGAAGATTCCAACATAATTATTTCAATGTGGAGATAAAATGAATGAGATCACACAAGGTAAATAACTAGAAAGAGATCCTGTATAGTCCAGAAAAGGGTTACACATGTACAAAATCTCATACAGCTATAATGCACTCTACATGACCTATTGGATCAACTCTTTGCTCAAAATCATGAAGGACAGAGAAAATAAGGATAAAAGATCACTTGATATCACTATGTGTCTCTTATATGCCCAAGCAAATGCCCAAAACTTAGAAAGAAAATAGACATATGCTTCTTTGCTCAAAGGCAAGAAAATGGCAGAACATTCCAAGAGGGCTTCACCATACTATATGTGGATGATGAAACAAGATCCCAAGGGTCCTATTTATAGAAAAAGAGGAAGAGAAGAGAGATCTCTTTATCACTAAAATATAATCCTAAAAAAGGATTTTCCATCACCATCTTAGTGAAACTAATTTCAGCTACTCTCTCATTTAGTTAGAGTTTTCCTTTTCTTTGATTCACCCTCTTGAAATGATCAGGATCACTACAAAACCAATGGTGAGATGACCCTCCTTAAGAAATAGCTCAGATCACTGTTATGAACCTTAGATTCCCTAAAATATTTAAAATTTTACACTACAGATACATTTGGGTTTTTTGAATGGCTTTACTTATAAAACCTATAAGTCGAGCATGTTAGGAAACCTCATTTTCACTATCCTTACTCTTTCAAGTTTTTTGATTGCTTCTACTTATAAAAGTTTATAAGCAAAGCTCTTTTAAAAACACAATTTTGCTTTACTTAAGACACTTTTAGGTTTTTTGAGTCCTTCTACTCCTTGCTTACTCCTTTGGGTTCTTTAATTCTCTTTACTTATAAAAGTCATAAGTCAAGCATGCGATAAATCCTAATTTGCACTGTAGAGTCATTTGGGTTTTCCTAGTGACTTCACTTCCTTCTTGAAAACTTTGGGTATGAACTTGATTTCTTATAGCATGTCACCAAGTTACACCCCAATGGTTAGTTCTTTACATTAATATTGACATCCTGTGGCATGTCCCCAATGTGAATTCAATGACTAGTTGGCCATCCTGAATTTAACATCTTGTAGCCTGTCATGTATTTGAACCCCAATGAATAGTTGGTTGCATAAAACTTGATGTCTTTTGGCATGTCATGGGAATCCATTTGGGTTGAGATTATAGTTTTGTGTAATTTTCCCAAAGCAATTCCTTCAGACAATTTGTTTGAAGGAATTCCTTCAAGAATTTTGGCTTTTGGGCAACGATTAGTTTCCTTTGGGAATTTTTCCCAAAGGACACTTTTTCAATTTATTTTTGAATGACTCTCGATAAAGGCACAAGGTCCCTTTAGAAAATTCTAAAGGGCATTTTCAAAGGAAATGACCCTTTAGAACTTTTTCTAAGGGCATTTCCAAAGGAAATGGCCCTTTAAAACCTTTCTAAAAGGCATTTCCATGGATAAAAGGCCTTTTAGGAAAAACCCTGAAGGGTAACCTTGAAGAAAATGGGTAAGAGTGCCCTTCAAAAAAAATATGAAGGGACACTTGGGCAAAAAGTGCCCTTCAAATTTTTTATAAAGGGTCACTTGGGAGGAAAAGACAAGGTAAAGTACCCTTCAAATTTTTTTTAAAGGGACACTTGGATGAAAAAGTGCCCTTCAAAACTTTTTCAAAGGGTCACGTAGACAAAAAGTGCCCTTCCAAAAAGTTTGTAGGGATACTTGGGTGAAAAGGTGCCCTTCAAATTTTTTTCAAAGGGTCACTTGGACAAAAAGTGCCCTTCAAAAAAGTATGAAGGGACACTTGGGGGGAAGGCAAGGCAAGAAAGGACCTTCATAAAATTTTTAAAGGGCATTTAGAAGGGAAGTGGCCCTTCAAATTTTTTTTGAAGAGCACTTTGGGGAAAAACAAAGCAAGAAAGGATAAGGTAAACAAGGCAAAGGGAAAAAAAAAAGAGAACAAGGGAGAAGAGCTGGAACCAAGAGAGGCTGAAGGGAAAAGACAAACAAATAAGAAAGTGACCAAACACAGAAAATGAGCAAGGGAGAAATGAAAAGAGCCACAAGGAAAACACAAATTGATCATGCAAAAAATGGTCAACATTTTGGTGATTTTTAGGGGAGACATGCCTACTATGTCATAAAACCAATTCCCTAAATCCTTCCATTGGGCATGGAGTCACATAAGTCAAACAAGAGTTGAAATAATAAGCCATGGCCAAACACACAAGCTAGATAGAAACACACACAACCAACAAAAGGACATAAAACACCTAAAATGGAAACACTATGCTCTAAAGCACTTAGGGAAAATAACACAATAAAGGAAACACACCAAAATAAGGTATATACAAGACATGGCCAACAAGGGTAAAAAAAGCTTTAAATGGATTACATTCATTGAAATAAGAAACTCTTCTCCATCTATTTTGTATAGATGAAAGGAGTTTCTTTGCTTGCACTTGTTGATGATGTAAGGACCACTCCACAAAGTATAAAAATTTATATGTTTTCCCGGTTTTGCTCCATCTTCATCCCATTTCAAGACCAAGTCACCTTCTTTGAACACTCTTGACCTTGCGCTTTTGTCGAAGTATTTTTTCATGAGAAATTGATGGTATTCCAAAGATTTGTGTGCGTCATCTCTTGCCTCCTATAGATGCATTAATTCTATCAATCTGACCTCCATGGGAGTGTTTTCAAGTTTTCCAGCTATTGTTCAAGTTCTAAGGTAGGGAGCTCTTGTGATATGGATAGCCTATCTTCTCTCCCATAGACAAGTACAAAGGGAGAATTACTAATTGAATTATTGGGAGTGATTCTATCTACCCATAAGGCTATCTTCAACTTGCTATGCCATGCTCCTTTATTGGTTTCCAATATCCTCTTGATGATCTTGATGAGGTTCTTATTGGTAGACTCAACCAATCCATTACCTTGAGGGTAGTAGTTGGATGAGGTACTCAAATTAACTCCACTCTTTGCTTCCCAATCAAAATCTTTAGCACTTATGAAATCAAGTGCATTCTCTGAGATGATGATATGAGGAACTCTAAAACTTTTTATAATGATATCATAAAACTCCAAGATGGAATTTTCATTTGCTTCTTTCAAAGCAACAACCTCTACCCATCTTGTGAAGTAGTTTGTAGCAGTCAATATCCATTTGCATCTAACACTTGATGGAGGGTTGATCATGTCAATGAAGTCAAGGCCCCATTGCATGAAAGGCTGGTCCACTTGGATAGGATTCAATAGAAGAGCAATAATCTTTTATTTTCCAACAAAGAAAGCACATTGAGGATAAACCTTATCCCAATGATAATAGTCATTAAAAATACTAGGCCAATAGTGACCAACTCTCATTAATTTTATAGCTATTATTCTAGGAGAGAAGTGACCACCATTTTCACCATTATGGAACTTTTCTAGTAGCATATAAAATTGGTCATTGTTAATGCATCTTAACAACACATTTCTCACATCTTTATTAAAGAGAATGCCATCCATAAGACAATAAGGAATAACTTGTAGCCTAAAATACCTTCTTTGAGATTTGTTCAAGCCATTGGGACACTCAACATTTTGAAAAAAACCAATGATGTCTTGTGTCCAACTTTGATTTTTCATTTGATCAACTAGCTATTATTGAACATGATTTACCAAGGCTTGCTCTTTTGGCTCTTAAAAGTTAGATGTTAATTTCTCACATAAACCTCTTCCTCTTACCAATATAGTTACTTTGATGTCAATGTAATATTCCATCACTTTTGTGATCCATCCAACTCTCTTCTCATTAAGATCCTTGCTTAGGAGAAACTCCTTGGTGCTAGGATGGGAGACCATGACAAGGATCTTATTGTTGGAAATCATTTGCCTAAATTTTTTTAATCCTCGAATTATGGTTAATGTTTTCTTCTCAAAAAAAGAATATCTCACTTCATAGTCTTCTAAGCCTTGGCTAAAGAAAGCAATTGGCTGCTCAACATATTCATCATTCTTTTGCATAAGCATAGTTGATATTGTGTCAAGGTTAAATTTTTTATAAAGAATGAAATATTTAGCAAAATTTAGATTTAAGAGAGTGGGATATGATGCAATTACTTTCTTTATTGCCTCAAAGCTACCTTTACCTTCCTTTATCTAAGTAAAAAATTGGTTCTTTTCAACATGGTTGTGATAGGCTTTATCACAGTTGCAAAGTTTGGGATAAACCTCCTTACAAAGTTTATTCTTCCCAAAAAACTTTGCAACCCTTTCTTGTGTTGAGGCAAAGACAACCCTAGAATAGATTCAATCCTTTCGGGGTCAATAAATAAGCCTTCTTTTAAAACAACATGACCTAAAATCTTACCTTTATGGATACAAAGATGCACTTCTTTAGATTGAGAGATATGCCATACTCTCTACACTTCTCAAACACTTGCCTTAGATGCCCCATATGATCATCTACATCCTTTTAAAAAATGGTTATATCATCAAGGTAAACAAGCAAAAAATTATTGATCAAACCTTTGAAAGCCATGTCCATTACCCTTTGAAATGTAGCTCCAACATTGGATAAACCAAATAAAATTTTCTTTTAGGCAAAGGTCCCCCACTTGGTGTCAAATTTTGTCTTGAATTGATCCTCTTCATTTACCAATATTTGATTATAACCTGAATAACCATCAAGAAGTGAGAAATGTTGAGAACCTAAAATAACTTGCAGAATTTGTTCCATGAAAGGGAGTGGATAATGATCCCTTAGAGACACTTTATTTAGATCACCTAAACCCACACAAAATCTGATTTCTCCATTCTTCTTTTGAACCGGTACAAGGTTGGCTACCTAAGTTGAGTGCTTGATAGGAAAAATAATCCTAGACTCAATCAATTTGGTTAGCTCTTTCTTCATGAGTTCTTCTACCTTGGGGTTGATAGGCCTTTGATTTTGTCTTACTAGTTTAGCTTCCTGCTCCAAATCAATGGTTTGATGAGCTAGACTTGGATCAAAGCCTTTCAAGTCCTTGTACTCCTAGGCAAAGATGTCATGAAAATCTTTGCATGATGCAATAAAAGCTTGCCTTTCCAGATAAGAATGAACCTTGCCAATCTTTAAAAGTTTGTCCTTGAAAATTAGAACTCTCTCATAGTTCTCTTATTTTGTTGGCATGCTCATTCTTTGGTTCTTCTTTTGATCATACTCATTGAAGACACTCTCCAAGGTAATCAGCCCCTTGGGTATTTTATTTGTCTTTAGCTGTATAATTTGCTCCTCATAATGATCATGTAACTTCTTTTGATTTCTTGAAGAGAAGCTTGCCTCATTTTTTAAGAATTGTGAAATGTGTTTATCACTTTCAAACACTTTCCATGACACTTAATTATCTAGCATGGAATGTCTCACAATGATCTTGGTATGGGATTGATCCTTCTCTTGTTCAACATTAGCAGCTAAGTTAAAACATGCTCCTATTACAACCAATCTATCAGCATGGTTGTTCAAGTCTCTTGGTATGGGTTGGATGTTGAAGGCATCACAATCTTCAAGAGCATCCCATACCCTATGATTATAGGACTTGAGAAAGGGTTTCTTGGTTGTAGCTTGAATTACTACTTGATGAATGACTATCTCACTATCTCCATATATTTTTAAAAGCTTGATACTTCTCTTCTTTGCCTATTGGAGACCATGAACTCAGCCTTCATATTCTACCACATTGCAAGTGTAGCTAAAGTAAAACCTATAAGAAGAGTAGTAATGATTATTTCATGGGTAAACCAACATGACACCAACTCCAGTGCCTACTTTACTTCTTGAAGCATCAAATAACATTTCCCACATGCCATTAAGCTCATGATCTTCATTGGTGAGTGAAGGAATTGGGAAGTTCTCCTCATGCATGCAATAAAATACCAAATCATTTTCCTTAATGAAAGTGTAAGGATCAAGGCCATGTGTTTCAGTACTATACTTTTCAAGATAGAGGTTAGAAATACCTTCAAGAGGAGAAGATGTTTCACTACTTAGGACTATTTTTTCCTCTTTGTTGATTAGATAATTTTGATTTATCATTGTCTCCAAGTATGGCTCAATGTGGAACCTTGTTAAGGGATGAGTATTTATGGTTACCTTGGTTCCATACCTTATCTTGAAATCTAGAAAGGATTAATCAATAGAAAGGTATCCTCCTATCTTGGCTATAAAGTCCCTAGACAAGCATATAACAAAGTGTGTTGGAAGGTCCACCACCACAATTTCTTAAATGATAGGGAAGCTTGGGCAGCCATGTAATTTTTTTTTATACCTTTGACCAATCCTATCATCTTGGTTGGAGTTCCATCTAGATAAAACATGCCTTTACTATGTGGCTCATACTTTAAATGCAGCTTATCAACCACTACTTTAGTCATAACAGTAGTGCTTACTCCACTATCCACAATATAATTGTAGATCAACTTATCTCCCACAATGAGTGTGAGGTACAAGGGTGGAGGATTTTTAGCTTTATTATAAGGATCAAAAAGATGATTTGGAGAATTTGTGAGAGCCACACTATGATTCTTTGAAGATTGAGGAGCCACATGCATGCTTGTTAACTACTCTTGTAAAAGCTCCTTTTGACTAGGTATATGTAGAACATCCCAAAGGGATATGCTTATATTAGTGCTCTTTAATGAATCCACAATATTTAGATATGGAGTATTCACTTTCTCTTAAATTTTTTATGGTAATAAAGGAGCTATAGCCTACTATGGTGTAATCTTAGCTACTGCATTTACATTTTGATTTTATTGACGAACATGGCTTGTAGAAGGTGTAACACTTTGATTGGTGCTTTATGGCCTTAGAGAGGCATCACATGGAGCTATTGACGGCTATAGGACTTATCCCAATTCTCTCTTCTTGGACCTTGTATTGGTTATAATTGACATGCTTTGAGTCAACACAAAATCATCTTTTACTTGAAAATTCATCATTCTAACACTTGGGCTACTGCCTTCTCCATGATTATCCCTTTGGCTAGGACATGATTCTTCTACTATCATGTAAGGATTAACTTCCTCTTGTGTAGTCAAAGTGTAGATAATTCCTCCATCATCATGTGTAAATTGACCTTGAGGTTGCCCCCATTGGTCCACATGATCTTCTCCTTGCACTAGATTTGCATGAACTGGAACAACATCCTTTATGGGAGGAGTAGAATTTGGATTATATGCATTGGGATGCCTATTGTAACCTTGTTGATTTTGTCCTCTCCATTGATAATTGTATCAAGATGGAGCTCTATATCATTATTTAGGATAATATTATGCATCAGGAGGAGTACTTGCCTGATATTGAGCTTGCTTGAGCTGAGCTCTCAATGATTTGATTTATTCATCCTTGTCCACAACATTATCCACCTTCTTGGGAAAGGCTCTTAGCTTCACATTAGCATTTGGAAATTGTGACATGAATGGAGCTTCAATAAAATTATGAGATAGAAAAGGCATGAAAACTCTTGGAGGAAGTCTTCTATCCTGAATTAAGCTAGTCTCAGCCTTAATTGTTAGCTCATATGCACTTGGAAGAGGGAATCCTCCCATTGACTACAACATAACAAAAACATCAGTACCAATCCCTTTGAAGTATGTTGGGAACACAAATCTAGGAGGAGGTCTCATTATTGGTGGTCGATTATACCATGTTATTTGAAATTTCTCATTGAAATCTATTATGGATTCATTTAGCCTTCTTCTTATTACATCCAGTTGATGTATTAGGGAAGCATGATCACTCTTATTTTTGAATATTATCACCAATAGGTCTCCAAAACCATCCCAAATTGTAATGTATCTCCCCTCTAATGTTCTATACTAGTCAAGTGCTTTGCCTTTTAAAGACATAGCAAGTAACCCAATGGCTATGTTGACCCTAGTAACATTATGGAAATTGTAGAAATTAGAGATGTCTCTAATATGTTTAGATCGGGTAATAGGACCCTCCCCATTGAAACTAAAAAGATTTTTGGTAGCATTTGGAGGGATGGGGTCATATTCAGGAAGCTCTATTAGGTTTTGGGTATTTAAAGCAAGGAAGGGTTGACATCTATCTATCTCTCCCCTTTCCCCCATTTCCATTTTTTCCCTTTGATCCTCTATTTCTTCTTCTTCTTCAACTTCTTCTTCTCTTTGAACTTATTCAACCTCTTCCTCTTCTTCCACAAAAACTCTTTGTCAAGGATTTAATAGTGTTATGAGGGGTTCAGGGTGTTGTTCTTTAGGAAGAGCTTCATCTAAAGGGTCTTGGTCAAAAAATCTTAACAACCTTATGAGGACCATGTAGGATAATATATAAAACTTGGTCTAGAACCAGGGATTCACACTCTTTTAGAGTTTCCAAATGATGGGTTAGGGGTATTTCTAATACTTTAGGCCTATCAAGACTAGAATTCACCTTGAATTAGCAATAATACTTGTCTCATTAGGCATGCCAAAACTATTATCTCCAAATCTCACACCTTAAAAGAGCGCTGTTCAGGCCTCCTCTAGATTTGGTCAATGTTGGGACAATTCTAGGCCTATGGGTGTGCTTATAAGTGGAAATGAACCTCTAGGTTGAAAGGGATAGCTCCCTATATTAGCTTTTTTGTGCAATAAAACTAATAAACTAGTTTTTATGAGTGAAAAGAGTTAGAAGTTTGCATAAATGAAAATCCTAGTCTAAAATGGTGATACACCAATAATTAGTATCCACATGTATGCCCTATACTTATGCACAATATATTAGAATATAGTCTATACCTCAAGCTCTAAAAGATTCCAACATAAGTATTTCAATGTAGAGATAAAATAATGAGATCACATAAGGTAAATAACTAGAAAGATAACCTGTATAGTCTAGAAAAGGGTTACGCATGTGAAAAATATCATATAGCTAGAATGCACTCTACATGACCTATTAGATCAACTCTTTGCTCAAAAGCATGAAGGACATACAACATAAGGATAAAACATCACTTGCTATCACTCTGTGTCTCTTTCATGCCTAGGCAAATGCCCATAACTTAGAAAGAAAATAGACTTATGCTTCTTTGCTCAAAGGCAAGAAAATAGTACAACATTTTAGCAAGATTTCATCATATTATCTATGGATGATGAAACAAGAGCCCAAGGGTACTATTTATAGCAAAAGAGGGAGAGAAGAGAGAGATCCTAGTCACAAAATAGAAGACTCTAAAATTATTATCCATCACCATCCTTATGAAACTAATTCTAGCTACTCTATCATTCAGTTGGAGTTTGTCCTCTTTCATTCACCCTCTTAAAATGACTAGGATCACTAAAAAACTAATGTTGAGATGAACCTCCATAAGAAATGGCTCAGATCACTACTATGAACCTTAGATTCCTTGAAAGCTTCTACATTTTATACTATAGACACATTCAAGTTTTTTGAATAGCTTTACGTATAAAACCTATAAGTTAAGCATATTGGGAAACCTAATTTGCATTATTTTTGCTCTTTCAGGTTTTTTGATTGCTTCTACTTATAAAAATTTATAATAAAAGCTCTTTCAAAAACTTTATTTTTCTTTTTTTAAGACCCTTTCAAGTTTTTTGAGTCCTATTCCTTACTTTCTCCTTCGGGTTCTTTAAGGATCATTACTTATAAAAGTCATATGTCAAGCATGTGACAAGTCCTGATTTGCACTATAGATTCATTTGGGTTTTCCCAGTGACTTCACTTATTGCTTGAAGACTTTGGGAATGAACTTGATGCCTTGTGGCACATCACCAAGTTTCACCCCAATGACTAGTTCCTTACATTAAATTTGATGTCCTGTAGCACATCCCCAATGTGAACCCAACGGCTAGTTGGCCACCCTGAATTTGATGTCCTATGACATGTCATGTCTTTGAACCCTAATGACTAGTTAGATACATCAAATTTGATGTATTATAACACATCATGAGAATCTATTTAGGCTAGGCTTATTATTTTGAGCAATTTTCTTGAAGTAATTCCTTTGAATAATTTATCTGAAGTAATTCCTTTAGGAATTTTAGCTTCTGGGCAACAACTAGTTTCCTTTGAGAAATTTTCACAAAGGACACTTGGGAAAGTGTGCTTTTAAATTTTTTATAAGGACACCCAATAAAGGCACAAGGTCCCTTCAAAAAATTTTGAAGGGCATTTCCAAAGGAAATGACCCTTCAAAACTTTTTTGAAGGGAATTTCCAAAGGAAATGGCCCTTTAGAACCTTTTCGAAGGGCATTTCCATGGACAAAGGGCCCATCGATAAAAATATTGAATGGTAACCTTGGAGAAAATGGGCAATAGTTCCCTTTAAAAAAATATGAAGGGACACTTGGGCAAAAAGTGCCCTTTAGAATTTTTTTGAAGGGTCACTTGGGAGGAAAGGACAAGGTAAAGTGCCCTTCAAAAAAATTCTGAAGGGAAACTTAGATAAAAAAGTGCCCTTCAGAACTTTTTTGAAGGGTCACTTGGACAAAAAGTGCCCTTTGGAAAAGTTTGAAGGGACACTTGGGATAAAAAGTGCCCTTTAAAACTTTTTTGAAGGGTCACTTGGATAAAAAGTGCCCTTCAAAAAATTCTAAAGGGAAACTTAGGGGGAAGGCAAGGCAAGAAAGGCCCTTCAAATTTTTTTTGAAGGGCACTTAGAATGGAAGTGACCCTTTGAAAGTTTTTCATAAGGGCACTTCAAGGAAAAACAAAGCAAGAAAGGCTAAAACAAATAAGGCAAAGGGAAAAAATAAACAACAAGGGAGAAGAGCCTGAACTAGGAGAGGCCAAAGGGAAAAGACAAACAACTAAGCAAGTGACCAAACACAAAAAATGAGCAAGGGAGAAACAAAAAGATCCAAAGGGAAAACACAAAATGGTCATGAAAAAAATGGTCAACACATCCCATTCCTCTAGAGCAAGGCTAGCATTGATCTTGATGATCCTAGGATTTACTGAAGTGCTACAGTTAACATCTATGGATTTTTTAACATCCATAACATTTCCTCCCTCAAAAGACTTAGGCATGAGAGGGACTGATTCATCTAACACTTCAAGTTCAAGAACTAGGATTTTCACTATAGGAATGCCTAGGTGGTTCATTCATGAGATAAATATCTGAACCAAGATAATCAAGGGGATAATGATACTTAAGGCAAGATTGCATGAGCTTGGTGTAAGACTTTCTCTCCTTGAATAGGTTTCATGATGTAACATGGATGAAAATATACTCAAGATTAGACTCAACTACTCTATTAGTCTCAATGGGAGATGCATTAAGAGAGCCTATACTTTGATGGGAAAAGCCAGATGTAAATAGGAGCTCAACATTTGGGGAAACATCTTAGAAGAGGTCACCAAAAAGAGATGATCTAGCCTAATGTCATGGAGTAGAAGAGGGAGTACATCGATGCATGTTATATTCTAAAGGAATAAATGTAGATCGGTACTCAACTAGATCACAATGCTCATATTTGAAAAAAATGAGACTTAGTAGCAGGGGGTGTGTGGGAATCCATAGAGCCCTATGGGGAGACAATCAAAGCCTCACCTGAGGGATTTGTCCTTGTGTAGAGCAACACTCAGGGATCTAGGTCATCTTCCATGGTGTGAAAATCACCTTCATGTATAGACTACACCATATGAAATGTGGCCGATATGATGGCCTGCATGGAAATGGTCCAAAGATGACCGAGAATCATATTGCATGAAAGATAAAAATTTAACACATAAAACTTGATTTTAACCATCTTTGGGCCAAACTTAACCTAGAGATTCACATTCCCCATTAGCATAACTATGTCATTATTGAAACCAATACAGTTATGATGAGAATCAAAGAGTTTATTTTGACTGATCATGGGCTCATTGAACACATACAAGGGCACAATATTCAATGCAACTTCTTCATAAAAATGTACCACTTAATACAACAATCATAAATAGAAGTCTCAATATAGAGAGAAAAATAAGCTATCTTTGAAAGAATTGAAACATATAATAAAGAGGATGGGTTAAAAAATAATATGGGAGGATGAGGGTGATCATGTGTATCAAAGTTAACCAACACTTTGACATCATCATGTAATGGAACCTCATGAGAGAGACCAAGCTCATCAAAGATGAGGCCCCTTTACTCAAGGTAAAGGTGAAGAAGATCCTAAATGGATATCCCAACTAAGAATCCCTATAACTTCTCTATGATAGAGTAAGGATGATTTCTAGCCTGGGCTGGGATGTTATGCCTAAAGTCAAATTTGAATTTAGGGTTCCCTACCCTTGGGGGTTGGACAAGAGGCCCAATACCATTAGTCTCTCCAACAACATCAATGGATCAATTAAAGTGCATGTTGACAAAGCACTCATACCCAATAGAGGGTATGCCAATAGAAATAAGGACCTTGCTACTCTCACACTTAGCTTCCCCTCTCAGGTTAACCAAGGAGGAGGATTCAAAAGAGGTGGAAGAGCAAGAAGGAGAACATGTGGCCTTAGCCTTTGATTTTTTATTTTTTCTTTTTCTTCTAATTTTCATGGTTAGGTAGAGGATCCTTGAACACATTCAACTTGTGGTTGGGTTTCACAAGAGGAGAACTCTACGATGGAGGCAAGGCTTGGCCACCAAAATTTTGGGTGGCATAATTGGCATCATCGCACCCCTTCATCCAATGGTAATTATAAAACTTGGTGGGGTAATAAAGAAACACCATCTATTGTTTTGATATGATTGATTCAGAATCCTTATTTTCAATTGGTTTCTTGCTCAAATAATTGACCTTATAGTTGTCCTTCTTCTTAGGAGGAGAATTAGTGATACCATCACCAGTCACACTATGATTACGATCATGCGAAGAGGATGAATTTTGGGAAGGTATGAGCTACGTGTTTACACACACCTCAAATAATTTAATCTTTAGATAGTCATTAACAACATCATGAGACATGGGTTCACACTTGAGAACCTCAAAGTGAACCTCTTGCCTCAATGCTCATCTAAACATATCATAAATCTGGTAATCTGAGAACCTAATCTTGAATGTATGAATGGCTAAATACCACCTACAAACAAAATCAAAGTTTAACTCACCCTTGGTTTGAGTCATGGAGGTGAGTGACTAGATGATGAGGTTAAAGGGTCTAGAGATATCAAAATATTGGAGGAAGTCATCTAGAAGGAGCTAAAAACTAGAGAGAGAATGTAGAGGTAGATTCTAAAACTAGATCAAAGCCTTAGCTCATAAAAAAAAATCAAAGAGCTTCAACATTATGCCTTCATCCTATTATTAATCCATACATACCATAATGAATGCAATAATATGTTTCATGGGACTAGAGTCATGACTCTCATTGAACTTAAGAAGTTTAGGGATATGAGTATGAAGGGAAATAACATGTACCCAAGGGGCCAGAGGATTTTGATGGAGACCCTCATAAACATGGTTAATAATAGGCTAGTGATGAGCCCTAGGAGTGGGATCATGATGGTAATGATATTTCCTATTCTCATAATCATCACCATAACCTTTACCATAGAAAGGATGATGTTAAGGTAGCTTTTAATAGGGAGGATGCTCATGATGAAAATCATCTCTACCATAAGGTGGGGAATGACCACAGGAAGTGTGATAGTCCCCATGGGGATGATGGGAGGATGTGGCATACTCATGAAAATGGTCATGATGACCAAAATATCCATGATGATATTCATGCACTATCATATGATCATCAATCGATGGGTGTTGATGCTCCTAATATGCTTCCCATGGATCTCTAGTCCATAAGTGGTAATTAAAATCAACATTCTCATCAAAAATCCTAAAGGAATGGATTTGAGGAGGAGGATTCACCATGATGGGGGTACCTTGTCGAGTTAGAATACCTATGACCCATATCATGGATAAGAGGGTGTTATTGCTCTAGAGTCTCCAGATGAGAAAAAGGTGGGGAACTCATGTAATAAATAGTTGAGGCACTCAAAACTGAATGGGTGCAAGCTCTATCCCTAGATAAGGCATGCCATCAACTCTTAGGAAGATAATGATGTACTTCATTCAATTGAATATGTATACAACAATCATCAATGATCACACGTAGATCATTAGGTCCTAACCACATAAAAATATCCTCATTACCTTAAATGGGTGAATGAGATAAGACATGAGGCTAAGATGAAACATCCTTAGATGAAAGAAGATTGGACTGGTGAAAAGGAGACTGAGTCCATTGGTTATATATCTACCAATATTGATAAATTTAAAATTATATATGATTTATGCCTCCATGATGGGTTGAGGGAACCTCCTCAGTCTTACAGTGTCTATGATGTTCCATTGCAATCACAACTTGCGCATGAGTAAGCTTGGGGATGAGACCCTAAATCTAAAGGGATTTTCATCCCAAGGGTGGAAGACTAACCATCGATAAAATGAAGAAAGAGAAACATGGAAGATAATAGAAGATGCAAACCAAAGGAGAAACAATAGGGAGAATGAGACAAAACCAAAACAAGAGAAAGTAACCAAGGTGAGATCTAAAACACAACTAGAAGCAAAGCCTAATAGCTAACAAAGGGGATTTGGCTAAGAGATACAAATGGGATAGAAATATCATGAGACCATATGTAAGGTACTAATGAGCATGACATAATGTATTTCCAATAATTTGAATAGAACCACTAGTGTTTGGCAGGGTGCTAAAGCAAACCACTAAGAGGCTAGAGGGCTCAGGGGTTTTATGGGCTACAAGAGATCTATAGTGGATATCTAATTTTTTGGTTTACACCGAGATATAGATAGAATTATAAACTAGGTTGGGGATATCATGATCAAATACATGAATGATACATGTATCTCTAGTGGATCCAACCATAGTATAGCAAGTAACTAAGACTAGATGATTGATAGCATACACACTGTGAAACAATAATACCAAATAAAGAGAGTTAGTAATTAGAACGTAAATCTAGAAGATAAGGAACTTTGAGGACAAATGAAATATGTTTTATGAAATAAATAAATTTTTAGAAAGGGTTCAAGAGCATTCCTAGTATAGAGTTTAGCTATCTTTCCAAATCAACACTATTATTTTCTAACAATGCAATGTTCTAATTTAATAAGAGAGAATATGTTTAAGCAAGTTGTCTATTTTGTTTTGATCATGTATATTTATAGTATGGAATGAGGAATGATTCAAAACAGAGACATGATGTGAAATAAAGAAATATTTAAAGGAATGAAAACACTCTTTAATCATATACCAATGTAGGAAACTTCATAAACTACTCTAAGTAATGCACAAAACAACTAATTTGTTAAAATAAATAAAACCCTAACATGTATACTATAGAAAATAAAAAAAGAGTTTCAATTTACAAAGAAAAGTGACCTCATATCAAGCTCAATAGATATGTGAAGACTTTATACCAACTGATTGTCCAAGCTAGGAGGCAAAAGAGGAAGAAGATCAGGCTGTGTGTAGGCTGAGTCCAGACCAAGAGACAAATGTTGTGGAAGAGGTGAAGGAGAAACTAATAATATGATAAAGCCAATGTAATTATCATAAGATACAAGTACAATAGAGTCTTGAGGAATCAAGGAATAAGCCACAAGCTTTAGGAACATTGTTAACAATAATGTGAATCACCAATGGAAGCTATAATAAAGCAGGGCATCCCATATCACAAAGAAAGTTATTGTGCCAAGCAAGAACCAAGAGAGATTCAAGGAGGTATCTAAGATTTGGATGTGAATGATCAATGGATAAAATTAGAGAAAATTTACTAGAGAAAATGAATGTAGAGGCTCAAATGAATGAGGAAACACACATATATCCAACCCTAATCTATCAATAAGTAAAAAAACTATCTATTTCTACTATTTGGGACCAAACTAGCTTATTTTCATGTATTCTACCTAGGATATAGCCTAGTACATGACTTTTATGAAGGAAACATGTGGCTTAAGCCATGGATTTCCTTTTTAAGCCATGGTCTAGGTTAAACATGGTCCTAGGCTAGTCAACAGGCTCTCGAAAGGGTCCTGAGGGGTCCTTAGAGAGACTATCTGATGTGAGAAAGGACCAAGATGGTTGGAATATGTGTAAAGGGTTGAGAATAACATGAACTAAAAATATACATGAGTGAAAGATGTCTCCAAGTGGGATAACCAAGGTTAGTAGTTTGCACTTGAGTTGATGTGTTATCATAGAGAGGAGTAGGGCCACGGGAAGTATGATTACACTAACCACTTACCAAAAAAATATCTAGACAGACTAAGGCAGATGTCAAGTTGGTAAGAAAACTCCTATAATAGGTTAGGGGCCCAATATTACCCCATATAAAATTCCTTAGTCTACCCTTGGACTAAGCTATTAAACTCTTGGGAGCACAAAACTTAAGCTCATTATCCTAGAGTTGTGTACTGAAATACTCAAAGCCCTTTATGGCTAGCTTGATTTATTTTATGGTTCTATCAATCTTAGATGATGTAGAAATGAGTGCAAGTGTATTTGTTTTATCTAGATCTTTATATAAGGATTATATGTCAGCTTGTGCATTTTCCACACTTATGTCTAAGATATCCCCTTGCTCACATGCCTTAGTCTAGAGAGCATGGAAGAGTTATTCTAAGGTTCTTTCTTGGTATTTGATATGGTTTCTCAATGTGTTGATGTTGCTCATGATTACACCTTATCCATTAGCTTGTCCTTCTCATCCTTTACTTACTTTAAATGCATATCTATTATTGAGGCTTGGTTGGATAAATTAAAGAAGATTGCAATCACTACTTCTATACCCTCCTTCAATTTTGTGAAGATATCCTCAACTTCTTGGAGCTTGTGAAATAGCTCCTTATTTAATGTGATGTTGGGGTATTCCTCTTCTTCTTCTTTTTGTACTGGCTTAGGTTATAGTCTTCAGAGCATTTTTTCCTTAAATACACAAATCTTATCAACCTCTGAAAAGTTTGAAGTATTGATGTTGACCAAAAGATATGGATCAACCACCTTCACATGCTCATAAATCTATTACAACTTGAACCTATTGGCATATGCTTCCTCCTTAGCTTCCTTGAGGATCTTCTTTAATTTTTTCACCTTGCATTCATTTTTGATATTTTGGTGCATTAAATCTATGGCCATTTTTATTAGTGCATTCCTAGATTAGACTAGGTTCATGGCATGTGGGCTATAAGAAGGGATTCCTTCCCTTAGAATCTTCTAGGCTTAAGTAGCTATCCTTGGTGCCCTTAATTAGGGCTTGTCCATATAATGGTCTAGCATAAATAAGATTTGTTTGTACAAATTTATCATGGTAGCTTAAGGGGGCATAATTTCATATAAGTATAAATCTCCATCCCCACAATTCTTCTATATTATTTCCCTAATGTTAAGCTCTTTGTCATCCTTTTTGATGATAACCTTCTCTCTATGTACTTATTCCTCTTCACTGGCACCGCCATTCTCTTCAGTGTGCTCCTCTAAAAAGTCACTTGTTTTGTCCTTGGGGGTTGCTTCATTAGACTTATACCCATCATAAATTTCTTCATCTTATGGCTTCTCAATATTTACCTCAAGGGTTATCTCTTCAGTGCAAGAGTTGCATTTTTACTATTGGTACCCCTCAACTATCTCCATTTGTTTCTCTAAGGTGCTAGTATCACCTTATTTCTATCCATACACCCATTTAATACTTGGGCATGCCTTCAAAACTTTATTCACTTATCTATATGGGTACCTTGGTTCCTATTTGACCACTTCTACTACTAGTCCTACACTTGAGGGAACCTTTGGGGGGAGTTTATCTAACTTGGCATTCTTCTATTCCTGATCTAGTTTATGCTTCTCTTTAAGCTCTAAAGCCTAGTTTATATCTTCCTTGCTAAGCCCCATATTTCTCCAAGCCACTCTTTTCTCCTTTATAAATTGAAGGACCATTAGGGAGGCCTTATCCCTGGATGTCGGCATTAGTTTATTTGGTGGGATAATTAATGAGGTTGCACTAGATGTAAGGCTTGCCATTTCCTCTATTAATTTTAGCATGTTAGCCATGCCACTTTGTAGGGCCTCCTAAACATTTCTAGTGATGAAATCCTCTTCACCTTCCTTTATTTTTAGGATATAAGTTGACCTATATTCTTCAATCTCTTCTTCTATAATGGGTGATAATCCACCTTTATTTCCATATATGTAAGGGTTTTGGTAGGGAATGCTATGGGTCCCATAGTCTTTTTTATTAGATGCTTGATGGAAGAAACACCATCTTGTGTAAATGTCACATGATTATTTAGGGTAGGTGACATGATTTACTCCTCAGAGGGTATTTTCAATTGTATGTACTCCATAATATCTTCTAATTTTTCACCTCAAATCATATAGAGTGAAATCACCCAAAGCTTCAATACAACCTTTCCTTCATCACTGGCTAGAAGGGGGTGATCATCATCCTTGCTAGGATATTTACCCTTATTGAATGGCTTCATCTCATAGTATAGGTTGAAAATTATTCCATTGATTATTAAACTTTGAAGGGGATGGATGTTAGGCCTATCACTATCATCCTCTTCATCCCTAGTTACTTTGGATCTGGGATGCACAAATTGGCACCTCATCATCTTTTTGTTGCAATCTACAACCTTGGTCTGGATATCAATTTGTTGTGTGTTTGGGATTCTCTTCAGTGTCACTATAAATTATTGGTTGAGAATGCATAAGGTAATCATATCCAAATTGATAGCTTTCCATCTATGAGTGCTAGATGTACCATACAAAAGTATTACATCATAGCAAAGGTTTTTATTCCCATGAGTTACTAAAGAAGCTCTTATGGGATGTACCATTCCTTTCCAAAATCCTACACATACCTGTCAAACCACCCCTGCACTCTAGATTTGTATTTTTATGAGAAGCTGGGAGGCAAATAAAGTCCTAGTACTTCATCATTAGGGAATCATAGTTTGGTGGAAACACCCATAAGTGGTCATCATCATCATATAAAACACCTATCTCCACCATCACCATTAGGATAAGTATGCATCCACATCGAAAGGTCTCACGCACTTGATGGCATTATTGCAGATTCTTTATGATCTCCTCTATGATAAAATTAGAGATGTTGAACAATAATCCCTACACCATGTGGTGGGTAATGCAAAGGAATTTTTTACTTATATATGACCATCAACTGCTAGGGTATAGTTTGGCATTTACAAGGTGTGTTACTACCCTTGTGCCATAGTCTTGGATATCTTTGATGGGTAATACAAATCTTAACTTGTAGTAGCCAAGGAGATTTTTGACCCTCTCTATTTATACATCATCCTCCATTATCTCCTATATATTTATTCTTGCATTAGGTATCCCTACTTATATGGCTTATAAAAATCCTCATGTGTCATCCAACAAAATAGTTACAGTCACCATGCACCCACGAGAGAAGGAAATGCACTGTTCTCTGGCTTGTTGAAGTTAGGTAGTTAAAAAAGTTGTGTGGTAACCACAGTTTATAACTTATCTATGATGGAGACATAAAAAAACATAATACCTACCTTGGTAATATTGTCTATGTCTACCATCTAATTTTTTTTTATTCTTGCACATTTCTACATGTCTTAGGTTTATAATATTTTAGCTTGCATACATGGGTGAAGGATACCCACTTTCCCCCACCGTGAATTATGGTGGGTAATCCATCTATCTGTAGGTGATATTTGTGCTCATGGTTGGATAAATCTCTATTATGCTAACTCCCTCTATAAATTATGCCTCAATTTTTATGGTGACTACTTCCCTCACTGCTTTCACTTTATTTACATCTTTCTTTACTTGTTGTGGACTTATGCTCAGTCATTTCATCCCTATCATGAAATTGTTACTATTTAAGCATGGATGATTGATCCTACAAAAGCCTAAAATTATGTTTGATTTACTTTATAGATTTGATAAATTCCACTGTGCATTTAGTTGTTGAGCTTTTTACCCTATTAATGGTAGAATGGTTATCTTGTCAAAATCTAGCTTCCTTATTTTTGATAAAATTTCCTCCTTTTTCCTCATCTTATCCTTAAGGAGAAACAAAATATTCTACTTGATCTTTCATTCTCACTTGGGGAGGTTTTGGGGAATTTATCTCTACTCTGGTAATGTTTACTCTTTTGGTGGCTTTGGCTCCTTGCCCTATCCTAATTTCTTGAAAATGACAAGTAAACCTCCTACCTCTACCATATTCTACTTTTATACATTGTTATCATTTACCAAATTGATGGATAACATCATTTATATCCTAATTTTTTTATAAAACCCATGAAGTTCACTAAAATCCACCACCATCTACTCATTAATGTTGATCTTTATTCTTCCACCATCGTAATATTAACTCTGCTAACAATTTCTTTAGGGAAGTGATAGGTAATTTAAATGGTCACTTCTTGATAACTATTGGGTAGTTTCCATCTCAAAATGGTCACTATATTTTACTTTGTTCATATGGATGTGACCTTTTTCATCCTCCTAGTTACTTGGGTGTAGTGCTTCACATGCACATGATTCATCCTCCTAGCTTCTATCTCTTTTTGGTGATGTGCTTCCTTTCAAATGCAATTCACTTTCTTAGTCTATTTCTATTTAATTTATTATCTCTTTCTTTGGCCTCCCCTACCCGATATAAATACTTTCACATGTCCTATAACACTTCACTGTATCCTTTTGGTCTTTTGTACATGAACACCTTGTGTGTTTGTACTCATCAATTTGTACTTATGGGTCAATTAGCTTGGCCTAATTCACACGTGCCCAAAAACTTAGGTGTCTAGACACAAGTGCTTTAAAAATTGAATGGAATCAACTCACCTAACTAGATTTATACAAGTGTAATCACCATAAATTTTTTTTGTAGACCTAAAAGTGCCGCATTTTTTAAAACAACACAAAAGAAACAAAACATAAGGAAAAGATTTGGCTCACACCAATTTTACTTTGGTCATAAGAAAAATAAATTGACTTTTGACCATAAAGTTAGTTTTATATGGCACAAAAACCATATTATTGATGGTATAATTTCAATTTATTACCATTGAAATGCTCAAGGAGAATTTCATTAGTCAACATGTGTAGCTTGCATGTGTTAGTCTTGAAGATGTTGTGGATGACATAAGGACCCATCCATTTGATCTATAATTTGCCTAGGTGCCTTAGGTACTTAAAATCATAAAACATGACCAAGGAACCTTCTATAAATACCTTGCCCTTGATGTGCTTATCATGCCATATCTTTTGGCAAGCCTTCTCTATTTGCTCACCCCATCATGCTTGGGTACGTGTCTCATCCAACCTTTCTAAATATTTCACACATATGCTTAAAGATTATTGGTTGTCTAATCGACCTATACTTGTGATGTATAATGATGGTACTATAAAATCCATAGGTAAAATAGCCTCTATGCCAAATGCTAGTTGGAATGGTGTAGCCTTGTTCATACACTTGTATGTTATGTGATAGGCCCATAACATTGTTGACACATGGTCATCCGAATCCTTGTGACCAATGTTGTATATTTTTGTGAGGCATGTCACCAATATTTTATTAAATGATTCTATAGTGCCATTAGCTTGGGGTGGTAGGGTGTAATTTCATGGTGCACCATCATAAATGTGGATAATAGGATTTGAACTATTTCATTGATAAAATCTGTTCAACAGTCACTAGTCAAGCTAAGCACGCACCCATACCTACTGATAATGTTTTTCCAAATTAATCTTGTTACTATGATGGTTGTATAGTCTTTGGTTGGTGATGATTTAACCCACTTGATGAAGTAATATATAACATTTAGAATATACCTTGTGCTTATTCACCTTGTGGTGGGAGTAATAGGTCCAAAAAAATCAATGCCTATTTTTCAAATGGCACCTGGGCAAGGATGGGGATGAGGGGCATATCATCCTAGTGGTTTGTCTTTCTAGTGCATTGGTAGACATCCCATGTTTTGGCATATTATTTTTCATCATAAAATAGAGTTTTCCACCACAAGATTGATTATAACACTTTTCACATTATGGTATCTCTAACATAATGGCCATGTACCTCTTGTATCACTAAGTCTTGTTCATGCTTTAGGACACATCAAAAAGTGATTTCATTACAAATCAATTTATACATTTCCCCACTAATGAGTTGAAAAGGGGTGGCATAAACAATGAATTGATTATTTGCATTAGTTGTCATGGCCTGAGGTGAAAATATAGAGTTCAAAAATGTAGTGATCTCTTCTAAGTCTTTTAGGATGCATTGGATCCTATAGAGTTATGTGCTGGGCATATCATCTTCAATTAACACTACCACATCTCTAGAGTTGATGCATGATACATGGTTTGGGCTTAAGATTTTCTTTAGAGGCTTTAATATAATAAAAAAATTAGACTTATTAAAATAAAACAATCCATCGACAAATGCACCCATATAAAACATGCTTGTTCACTAGGTACTTAAGTTCTTCATGATTAGTAAATAAGATTAAGGGGGTTGATAAAAAATACTATCAATTTTTTTTTAGGGTGTAGACCATGGAAAATGCCTCATGCTTAGTCATGGTGTAATTTTTTTGACCTTGGTTAGTTTATTATGAAATAAATAGGATGATATATTTTCCCTTTGCCTAGTTATGCAAGAATGGCACATATTTCAATACCAAAGTCATCAATGTGGACATGGAAGGGATTCACCCTATCAAGAAATTGTAGTATCGATACACTTGCTAGTTTTAGCTTCAAGGTCTTGAAAGCATCTTTTTGCACTATGCCCCAATATAATGGGCCATCCTTCCATAAGAGTTCCTCTAGCAGTGTTGAAATCCTAACATAATTACTTATAAACTTCCTAGAATACCTGTAATGTCCAAGAAAGGTATGGACATAATTTTATGTTTATGGTGTTTAAAACTAAAGAATGATTTTAATCTATTGGATCAATGAGTAAACCATCTTTGAATATTATATGCCTAAGTAATGTGTTAAATGACAATGAGAAAATACACTTGTTAAGATTCAAAGAGATTTGTAATTGCTAGCACCTTTCAAACATTAGGAAAAAATTGTAATAGTAATTTTTTACCAACCCATACACTATCCAATCATTTAAATATACTTATAAAACTTGTGATTGAAGTATTTGAATGTGATGAACACCACCTGAGATAAAATATCTAACACATTATTTAGTCTAAAGGGCATCACACTATATGTAAAACATCCCCATTTGGTTGCAAAGGTGGTTTTGGGATTGTCCTCCTCAATTTGGACTTGATGTTATCCTAAAAATCCATCAATAAATTTGTGTATTTTTCAACCTACAATGCCATCAAATAATTCATTAGTGAATTGATTTGGGAAGGGGTTAATCATCCATACAAAATTCAATAGTCTGTAATCAACACAAATTTATATGCACCATCCTTTTTGATGATGATGACCCATTCATACTCCTACATTGGGTAGATAAATCCTACATATAACATGCCACAAATATTAATCTTGACCTTGGTGTGAAGATTTGGGTTCATACTATAAGGACACTTCTTGATGGCTCTTACTTCATCGACTAGTTTGATGTTCATCTTCCTTAGTAATGGGTGGATGCCATTTAGGATATCAACAATATGTGTTAGTTATATGTCAAACTAATAGGCCCCAAAGTGGAAATTTTGGTTCCCCCTCTAAACTCATATCTACCTTGGTATTTTTTAATGGTGCCCGATAGGTGTAGGCACCTAATTATAGCCACAACTGCCCTCTAACCAGACTTCATACTGATTCCTATTAAACATTACAAATTAATGCTAAGAATCACTAAACATCCCAATTTTGGCCATGCATCATTCATAAAATCTCAAAATAATGTTGAGACATCCCTAATTGGGGTATCCTACCATATGAAATAATAACCTCTCATGGATTCATCCCTAATCAACTTAAGATATAACAACTATCAATTTTTTCCTTGGACCTATTAATAACCTCCAAAAATTTAGGGACAAATTGATGCATATTTTATAAGTTATGATCAAAACACATACTTCTTTTTTTTATGTTTATGTTTGGTTTTATTTTTAGCCTTATAAATTATTACTTGTAGGTTTTGATAGTTTGAGATTAATTTTTGTGGCTTATTAAGCTAACTTGCAGGGATATCACTTTTGAAAACAAACAAGAAAACCCACTAACATGTTTGCAAGACCCAAAAGCCAAGATGAAGAAATTTAAAACACTCTAAACTTGTAAATTTCACATTTCAAATTGGTTTTTTAATAATCTTTTTGCTTAAGTCATTTTTGTTTTTCAAAATTTTCAACAACAAATGCCAAGGGGCTAAAATTTCACAACAATTTTCATTTTGGTGATTAAAAATTAACTCTCACACTTAGTTAAATACTCTTAAGAGTTATTTTTTATGATTTTTTGTTGGTTTGTTTGTTTTAAATCAAAATGGGTGTTGTGTATATGCTCTCCCCCCCTCCCCTTTAGGGAACTCAAGTGACCAAAAGTGATCAATATTTGCATTTATTCCTTATCCAAAGGTGTGAAAAGAATATTGTTAAGGCTCTCCTCAAATATGTATGGTTTGGATGATTCTAAAATCACCATAAAGTCTTTTCACTTTTATTTATTTTTATGCATTGTTTCTTGTGGGTGGGAGCTTGCTTTTCCCTCATAGGTTATCTAGGGAAGCATTGACCTAGAAATTCATTTCTTGACACTGTTACAACCCCACTCCATGGTGGGTTATATAAATTAAGGTCAGATTATTAGGATTCTTGTTTGAGTGGTTAAACAATCTCCATTAGTAAGAGACTACCTTAGACCATAGGGGCACTTGCACGCCACACTATATTGAGCAAGTGATAAATGTAGTGGTTGTGAAAAGGATAAGACCTTTTCATAATAAGGTGGTTGATGTGGATCCAATTGACATGATTTCATCTCTTATGTTATCCACACTTGGGACCATATAGAAACACATGAAAATTAATAGATTAGAACAAAGCCACTTGTTATGGACATACTATTGATGTAGGACAAGTATCTCAAAGTTTTGTGTCATAGTAAAAAATCTTGGGAGAAGAGGGGGATTAAAAACTTACTTTTCATGCACTTTTTTTTTTGGATTAAAACTTAAAATCCTCCCAAGAATGAGTATATTGTTGAAATTTGATAGTACTATGCAACCTTATCAGTTTTAGGATTTAGGATATCACACTTAGGTGTTTATGTCATTTTATCTTTTCTTGCATGGTCTTGAGTCAAATTATACATTTTTGTTTATCGTACCACATCCAAAAATGAGTCTTGTTTTATACATCACTCTTTTATTTGAGGATGAATTATGCTAGCCATTTGACATCATACACATTCCTTAATCTTTTTATCAAGCTTTGTGTGTGTGTCATTTGATTGAAAAGGGTGTCATTACACTTCCCAATTCATTTCAAACCTTTTTACCTTTAAGTCATGAAACAATGCCATTGATTACATCTTTAGAGAATGATAACATCATTATGCTTCTTGAATCATTTGAAATACTTGTTACCTTATGTCCAAATTCCAATTTCAAAACCAAAGCCACATGTGCTTTTTGGATATATATAATGAGTATGGTTATGCCATTCATATTTTTCTAGCTTGTTGTTTGTTTAAAAAAGCCTAGTTTTCTAAAGTTGAGTTCATAATTAACCTTGAAAAGTTCAAATCTAAACATTGATTGATTTCTACCTATGCCTTGTGTAATTTTGGCCTAGAGATTAATCTTTCACTTTTGAATTGTGTGAATTGGGTTAATTCTTTATTCAATTTGAAAACTATTTTTTGTTTCTATATTTTGGGGATGTAGTATATCTTTTATGCACCTATTGTTTCATGCCTTATATCAATTGACCAAGTTCATGTTTAAATTTGAGTGCCTAGTCTATGATAAAGTGTTTTATATTTATTATATCAAATCTCTCACCTTATTTTTAAGTCTAGCTTTTGTGTTGCATTCGGCTAAAAGACCTAGAAAATGCCTATTTTGAGCCTAGATTTTGTGTCACATTTGGCCAAAAGACCTAGAAACTTTTGAATTTCTTATAGTAGACTTGTTTGAAACACTTTAAACTTAGAGTTTGGAATGTTGGTTTTTATTCAACCACTTAACAATTTTTTTAATACATTTGACATTAGACATGTGACATTAGATTATTTTATACCAAATTTTAGCATCGACCAAGTTAGATTATGATTGGACCATTTATCTTTTGGACATTATTTTTAAGAGTTTGTATAACTCTAGGCCTTTTATAGAGATTTCATCATTTATGTAAATATGTCTCATTAAAATCATAATGGAGACATGTAAAATTCAAGTTATGATATAATGGCCACACAAATTAAATTTATTCAAGACCCTTGTGGTGATGAAGTGGTTTATGAGACATATCCATATCTTCCTTATAATACTCAATCTAGGGAATAAAGCCAAGCACTAAATTCAATAGTACCTTATTCAAGTTGATTTATGTATAATATTTTTTCCATCACCACTCATGAAATATGGCCCCCCACCTATATCATTAACCCTCCTTCAAATTGTGTGAGTCACCAAGCTCCACATCATCTAAGGATTACCATACTAGGACCTTATCCTTTAGCTTGTACAAGTAATCAAGCTCCACAATGCCCTACCATTACCATTATATGACCTCATATTTTGCTTTTTGTGATACATATATATCTACAATGTCCTAACATTACCATTATAGGGCATCATCCTTTGGATTGTGTGAGTAATCAATATCCACAATGCCCTACCATTATCATTTCAAGACCCCATCCTTTGGTTTGTGCAAACAACCAAGATTCATAATGTACTACCATTTGTATACCATGACTTCATCCTTTAGATAAAAATAGAAACTAAGATTAAAAATGCCCTACCATTACCATTTTAGGCCCTTCCAAGTATAGTATCTCATTATCTCAATAAATTTGTGCACCCACAACTAGACAAGTTACAATTACTATCCTAGGTTGGTAACAAACCTTTGTTAAACATATCATTATCCAACCATTGGACATTATTAAACCATTTAAAAACATTCCCCACTTTATAAAACCCATACCAATCATCTAGCCACAACGAATCCAATCAATACCTCTCTAATTGAGCCAATCATTTGATGACTAGGATATGTTCAAAACTAGTATTTTACAACTGATTGTAAATCAAGGCCAAGAAAATTAACCAATACATGATGTTTTTTTTAAAACACTTATTTATGATTATTCAACCCATGATGAATCACCTTTTGATCCTTTACCCATTATCATTGAGTCTCACTCTGACACTTCAATCTTTGTTGAGTCACTTCTTAATGATTATAACCACCTTTGGGCAACTCATTATCTTGACCATTGTCCTATTTTTAAAGAGTCTCTAAAAAATTGTCTCTTAACCTTTCCCCTTCATGGAGGAGTCTCACTTTGACAAACTAGTCTCTATAGAGCCCATTATGCCATCATAGGCCATTACTTGCCCAAAACCAAACATTCAACAAGATATCATTGTAGTAGCATCCACACTAGATGAAGAATCAACATTATAGTTAGGTTTTGTTTTTTAACCGACATTAGATTTAACATCAAAATTAGAATCAACATAGTGTCAACATTGAATTTATAATTCTTTGAGTTATAATCAACTTCAAAATAAGAATACGTTCATGATTGTTAAAACATTGGTTATGCATGCCTTACAGATCAATTTGAATACAATTGTGATCCTTATATGGTTTTTGAGGATAATTAATTCAATTTCAACATAAGTTCTCCTAGTATCTTCTATGAGAATTATGTTTCCTCTTCCCATTTTATTACCATTCCACATGCCATTACCACCACCCAACATAGCTATTGTATTGACATTCCACCTCCCATAAGTGTCGATTGGGATCAAAATAACCATACCTTATTAAACTGCATCCATTATGACATATCAATTAAATAATATTAGGGGACAAATACCACATTCATATAGAAGAAGAGCAATCTACTAGTGAAACCTTCTTGAAGGTGCTAGGGGCAAATCAAAGTCCAAACTCAACAACTTCTAGAGAAACCTTTTTGGATGCATTATAAGATAACCAAAATAAAAATTTAATGTTCCTTAATGAAACCTTCTTAGAGGCATTATGGGACAATAAAGACAACTTCATTTGTGAAAACCTCATCAAGGCACCAATAGTTGAGTATAATAATTCTTCACTACTTGATGAAGACATTATCAAAGATGAAATCAATATAGCTTCTAATCTATAGTGATAATTATTCTCAAGGGAAAACAATAGATAAATATGATTTTTTTTATTGAAAGCATATTCATAATTCTTTGGCCCTGCCACATCCAAAGTTATGTCAAATTCAAAATCAACATTATGTGTGCCTGAAAATCTCGATCTTCATTTATTTCCCAACCTTTATACATTCCGTTATCATCCACCTTTACATCACGAAATCAAACCTTTTATCCACTATGCATCCATATTTATCATTCCTATACACACTTTCCTTTATAGAGGCTATAAAGATATCTTATCTCGATGTTTGGAGGAAACATAATCAATGACCAACGAAGATCATAACATTTTTGGAGTCCAAATCTATAGTAGGTTCTTGATAGAGCATCTATTTAGAAAAGGTGCGGGATAAAAATTTACATGATTGAATGTTTTGGTTGTATCATTTACTGGTCAGGATGTGCATCTCCACATCATCAAGAATAATGAAACTTTTACTTGGCCAAAAATATTTACCTTGCTAAAAACCATACCTTTACTATTTGCCTTTTACCTTGCCATTTTCCATTTGCCATTCATCTTGCCATTATTTCATACCCTAACATTTAATGTTCCTTATCATTTGGGGACAACCCTATTACCATTATATATAATTATCATAACATGACTATCCTTAACTATGCCATACCATATGCCATCCCACCATGATTTTCCTATTAAACCAAATCTTGTTTTGAACTACCCTATCCAAGCCTATTTTGATCTTGGTTCCTTTGGTTCTTCCCACACCTTCCATGAGGGGATTTTGATCTAATTTCAATAGTTTCACAATTTTTTGTTTAAATGATAGTTTATGAAATTAGTGTGATAGTGGATTTGGAAAGATATAGTTCATTTACATTTGACTGGTGTCACTGATTATAACCACCTTTGGGAAACATAGTATTCCACCTTGTGTTACTAATTATAACCACATATGAGAAAATTAGTATCATAGACCTATGCCATTTTTTCTTAATTGTAACTACCTATGGGTAAATTAAAAACAACAATTTTTATCATACATTACCACATCACATTCCCATTAATATTCTCATTTGCCTTGCTATTTACCTTAATTAATTAAATTGTTGTGACCTAGTTGGTTCTTACCACCTTTTGTGTTGGCAAAAATACTATGAATTGAGGTATTAATGAAACTATATAGGTCATGATTGATTCATATTTAGGTTAGATCATTCCCCCTTTTCCATACACTCTCATTATCTTGAGAGAAACCTAAGCCCATGCTCTCACCATGTTTTGAGTGGTGTCTCATAATTCTCAATTGAGTTAAGATACCTCAAAATTCCAAAAAAAATTCAAAATTTTTAAAATCCAAAAACATGTGTCATATTTAAACCTAGTCAATCATCCTCAATCTGCCCTACTAGGGAAAAATCCATTATTATTTCTAATCCATTATATTTACATTGGGGGTATGACCTTTCTATTTACATATATCGTTACTTTGGGGCACCACAAATTTAAAATTCCATTGATCCTTCATGCATATGTATTGACTTAGTTGATGATAAGATGCTTTCTATTACTTTTACTATCAATATTTATATGTGTTTGATTGCTTAGTTATTTATCTATTAATTTGATTTCATTATCGTGCCTTGACTCAGTCTATATGAGTTCATTGGGTGAGTCCTTGTACATTATTCTTGAGTCTATCCATATTCATATGTCAACATCATCATCATGGTTTTTATCATTGGTGCATTATTTTCAATTGTTTATTGGATTGGGAGTTAACCCTTATGAACATTTTAGCTAAGTGATCATGGTGTTTTATATCATGATGCATACCATCACATCCTACAACAAAAATTATATTGATAAATATTACAAGCAATGCAGCCATAAAAACTTCTCTTTGGTAAATCCTCCCACCCTTTTTTTAAATCAACCAATTGATCACTCTAGTTGTATCAATGCTAATAAGAATGAACATCTCCACATTATTAAGTAAAAATAAATCATTTCCATTGATCAATTTTTTATTAATTTATTCATCTCTTTCATAACTTTATGTATCCTCATGTGCATGGTTGTTTGTGGCTTCTTCATTCATTAGAACATCACATCTATGTTTACACCCACTCATATTTAACTTTATGATGGGTTATATCCTTGAGTTATGTTTGCCAATATGCCCTCTTAGGGAACAATAAAAAATATTTATTCACTCCAAGTTAGCTTAATGATTATAACCACCTATGGTAAAATCATTATTTTAATTCATCCTCCCTACTAAGGCATATGCCTATACCACTGATTATAACTACCTTTGGAAAAATCCGTGTCTCGACCTTTATTACTAATTATAACCACCTTTGGGAAATTATTAATTTTTAAATTAATGCATGCAATCATTATCTTTATTGGATTAATCTCACTATGTATTAATTTCATTCTTTTTTTGTTTCTTTTTGAAGGACCATTCATCAATTATATGTGTTGGCCACTCCCTCTTGGGGCATCATTATAGGATTCCCAAACTTTGTTTAGATCTTATTCTTTGATCATTGCCTTCTTAATTTATTAATGACATGTTTCATTACTTAAGAATATTTTACTATGCCTATAACTTACAATGCCTTGCCAAACAGGGGCTAATAGTAGACACCCACTTCTAGCCACAACTAGCCTCCGATCAAACTTTATATTGATTCCTACTAAACATTGTAAATTAATCCTAAGAATCACTAAAGATCCAAATTTCAGATATGCATCATTAATCAAAGCTCAAAATCATGTTGAGACATCCCTAATTTGGGTATCCTACCACATGTAATAATAACCTCTCACAGATTCATCCCTAATCACCTTGTAGCATAAAAATTATCAATTTGGCCTATAGACCTATTAAGTGGGGCACTTACACACTTAAATAAAATATTGAAAGAGATAAAATGCTAATATAAATCAATTAACAATCTAAACCAAATTAAATTCCTATTTTAATTATCCATTTAAAGTTAATGAATATCTAAAAATAGAAATTCCTAAAATCAAAATATCGAGCCTTTCATCATTGCTTTTGTGAGTCACCATTCAACTTGTAATTATATATGAATTAAATGGATGACATAATTATTTTTACCTATATCTCCCCACATTGCCTTAACTCAAATGGAATTAGTTTTAAATCACCTAGGGTTAGTTTGAACCCATTCCAAGGCCTAAACTTAACCCTAACACACCTTGAGTGAGAGTTGATAACTAAGGCTATAAATACAAGACCATACCTCTTCATTTCCAAGGTTAGATATTTTAGAGTTATTATGAAGGATTTATTTCATAATACTCATGCCAATAGTGTTTTAATCCCAAATCTTAAGCCAAGCAACATCAAATCCAAGGTTCCAAAGAGAGAAGGAGCTAAACAAGCTTCATTTCCAAAGACTTCTTGATACACAAGCTAAGAAAACCACTCAACAAGCCATTTGGAAGCTCCAAAGAAGGTAAAATAGTATTTATTGTATGTTTTAGTTGAATTTTCAGATGTTTGTTTGTTACTAATCTCTCCCTAGTGTCTAGGATAGATATGTTAGTATGTTAGTGTGCTTATTTCATTATTTTATGGACTAACATAAGACTAGCCTCCTCTCTATGTCAAATTATAAGTTCATAGTAGGGTTCCTACTTCTCTTGATGTGAATCCTTGACTTATCTATATCCTTTGGTTGTCTTTACTAGAAGATGGGTAGGGTCTTCTTATTCTAGGGTGTTATCTTCAACTTGGCTCACTAGCTTCTTTTTCCTTACCAAATTATTCTAGTTGTGCTCTTTCTGTGTCATCATCTTCATCACTAGAGTCATTCTTAAAAAAAATTATTTGAAGAAGGTTGGGAGTACTAACCCTTTTTTACAAACATGTCCTCAATCAGTTCAAGATTTTGTGAAGAAAAGGAGAAGGTACGAACAAACCAATCCTTAAGGGAATCCTAGTTTGCCATTTTATGGTGCATCTCATGTACTATGTACCATGCTCATGCCAAAGACTTTAAGGTTATTTAAAATGCATGAACCCATATATTTCTTGGGCTATTTTTTCCATAAATAGTCCACATTTATTCACAAAGATGTATATATGATATGGGGTTAGAGTCACCGGAGTAAGTTGAAATGTCCAAGTGCTCATTGATTTTTCTAAATTTGGTGAAAATGGCCACCATTACATCCTAAAAAGTTGGTAATTTGGGCTTCTATGCTACCCACCAACAAGTGGTAATGATCTTTAATGTGTAGACTAGTGCACCCATTCTATCTACCTTCTTTGGGATGCACTACTCAATGTCACAAACATAGTCTTCCACAAGATTAATTTCTTCATATCTTGGGAGAATATTAAGTTTTCCCTTACTGAGGCAAGACACTCTTTTCCCCCTTTTCTTGGTGTAAGGGACCCATCTTTTAGGATCATGATCAATAGGTATCTAGCCTAGCTTTATTGGTTTTGGTGCCTTTACTCACACCAAGCAAAACCATTGGCTAGTGGTCTCATATGATTCCTCAACCCATTGATCACAAGCAATATTTATGGTTTTTGAGACTGACTACTTGATAATTTGATTCTAAAGTTTCAGTGCCTTATGCTATGATGTTATAGATATGGTTGATTTCATCCTCAATATCCACACTCTTAACATAGGGGGTCCTTGGTCATTTTAAAGAGGTATAATTACCCTCTCCTTTCCATTTTCAAAGGTCATGTATCACCTTTTAAAGTGCATATATTCATTATTTTCATAGCACTATGTCCTTCACAAAAATGCGAGGTAGTTTTCCTACTTTGTTAATTCTATTACTTCAAAGTCAACCTAAAATTTGGTGCCCATGATATCTATATTTGCACTCTTCAAAATTATAATAGGCTATTCTCATGTCTTATTAGCCATGAAGAGAACATGATGGGAAGGTATTAAAGTTAGGATACCCATTTTCTCCCAATAAGTCTTTATCAATATGTTGACATCAATGACTATGTCTACAAGAACCTCATAGATATAACATCTATCAATAGTGGCATCCACCAAGGGTTCTTGGTCATATTCAACATTATTAGTGTGTTAGAATTATTGTGCCCTCTCCATGCATGACACAATGACCTTAACTTGACTTTAACCTACATGTTTAAGGAGTAAGTTATTAAATAGGGGAAACATACACTCAGTCTATAGGAGGCATATGATCTCAATCAATTCTTTTACTTCACCCTCTCAACTATCATGCCTCTTTTGAGAGGTGAAAACCTATGATTTTAGGTCTCGTGCTAATTGGAGATACCCTTAAAAGTTTTGGATTATGATCGTAGCCTACTATAGTATGTATTTATAGTGTATTAGGTCTAGGTATGACACAAATTTTTATTTAGGCCATGTTATACATTTATTTCAACACTTATCCCCATACTTAATGAATAACTTAGGTACTGGCATAATATGTGGTTGAGTGATGAATCCATTACGAGTAGTTTCCTACACTTTGACTACCATGTGTTTGGAGGTTGTGACTTTGGGGTCTATTTTTCCATCTTCTACCTATGCCTAATCATCCTTATGCCCTTGTCTATGTTAGGCCTACCTTGGGTCAACTTTTTTCAAAGGTCATGGTATTATTTGAACTTATAAGGCCCTCATAATACCTACATGTGAGATGTGTAGGGTATTCATATTGATAATGCTTTATTGATCCATACTTATAAGATGAGCATGATTAGAACCTTTTGCCAACCCATCCTCTACCTTACCCTCTAGTGCCTCATTACATCATAAAGCTTATATTCTATTGGATATATCCATCATTCACTTAGTTTTCTTGCCTTCCAACTATTGTTATAGCCTATCACACACCCCTTTTTGTGTATTTCATAAATCACCCAAAAATTATCATTGTTATGGGTATAGGCATTACATAAATGACAATAGATTATTTTATTGACCTGGCTAACATGTTTCAATAAGAGACACTTTTTCATATCATGTACTTCTCAATAGACTTCACAGTCAATAAGTAGAACATGAACATTCCTTTTTGGGAAGTTAGTTCTATTATGGCCTTCAACTTTGTAGTTGGTGAACCATAGTACACTTTGAGTATCATGCACAGAGCTTGTAGTAATATTTTAGATCTGGGATTCTATAGATGCAATTTTCCCCTCCATAAATGGGCTGATCTTAGTGTCTACACTTCTAACTACCTTAGCTCTGAGTGCAGCTTCAAGCCCTTCTTGAGGTTTTATAAAAGTATTCATGGAAATCACTCTTCAAAATGGCATTAATAACCCTCCAATGAACCAATGCATATGTTGAGAAGGGTGAATATCATATGAGATATTTGATAAGGGAGTTTTAAACCATGTATCATACAAACACAGACTCTCTAATAGTCCTTGGGTAATTTATTTTAGCATGTTGATGCTCTATTGTTCAAACTCTTTTAGCAATGCATCCTTCAAGGTATCATAGTCAACCATGGCCTGATTAGGATCAAAATTTTTATACCAGGTATGGGTGTAATCAAGTAAATTAGTTATAAATTGAGTAACCTTAAATTTTGATTAGGTTATACCTCATGTACACCATTGTAGTTCACATTTTAGCACATGTTCTACAACATTTTCCATGCCATAATAATCTAGGAGGTGCATAGCCATTTCATAGTAGATTTGATGTAGGGGGCAACTGGTAATTGAGATGTTTGTCCCCCTAGTACCTATCTTAGTGATAGTCCTCTAATGCCTCTAGCCTTAGAGGTAGGCACTAGTCCCATTATTCCTACTGGCATAGTTGATGTCATTGGTGTTGTGTTACTTATTTGTGGTGTTAGACCACTTCCTATAGGCTATTGCCCACCTTGTGTTACTGACATTAGTTATGTTGGTATGCATGCATTCAAGTTCTATTATGGTGAGCTAGAACTCAGTGGTTTAGAGATATTTTCACTCACCTCCTTGTATCAAATAGTCTATTCAATACTAAAGTTACAATCTAAATCTATAAAACATCTAAAATTTGAAGCATTGGTAGGGTCAATAATCACTTTTTTTACTATCTTCAAGTGGGGGATCTAGTGTATGAGCATGCACCATAGGTTCAAATGGGTTAGGCACATTAAGCATATCTATAGTCACCAAATTCTATAAGAACTTAACAAATTCCACACCTAACAAGTGTCAAGCTTGGTCCATTTCTTAATTATACCTCTCATCTTCATGCTTCTATCTTTAAAGAGATCCTTCCCCATGCCCTTATCATTTTTATGGGTTCTCTCAGCACTTCTAGGTTCTGGATCCTCCATCAATCAATGTCATCTCTTATTATAGGCTTGTCTTTTAAGTTCTCGAGTGTCAATTTACTTATCCCCTTCCATTACACCTTACCTACACATCCCCCTCTTCCCCTTTGTGCATATCATATGTGAAATTATTTTATCCTTTCATTACCAAAGTTTCAAAACCATAATCAACCATTAGAATATTGAGCTTTGTACCAAATGCCTTCATGGACATGCCTCTAGTGTTGTGTAAAAATTGGTACTCTACTTCCTCAAGGCATGAATAAGTTGATACTATGAAATCAAGTATGTAATTATTCATATCTCCTTAACACCATTTATCCACCAATATATTAAAAGTAACATCTAGGGTGCAAATATCTCTAGGAACTCATTTTTTCCACTCATAACATCATCCATAGCTTTTTCTTCTCTGGGTTGAATACGCAACTAACTACTTATACACATGCTTAGGTAACTCATAAAAAAATACCTCATATAAAGCATCATGTAGGTTGTCTTAAACCCATTTTCTTAGATTTTATCTTTTACAAGTTGGATGTTTATGTGCAAAACTATTTTCTACCTATTGAAGCCAATACTCAATGTTTTTGAGATAAATTCGATTCATCATTCTATCATACCATCACAATAATAAAATTTAAAATGGGTCCTGAAAATGGAACCAAAATGTTGTGAAAGTATAGGGGTGGTTTGATACAACCAAGTGAAAGCATGGGATAACTCCCTTTGCACTCAAAATTTAAGTACTCAGTTGTACTAGCATCAATCCACATAAGGCACAAGCCTTATACACTCACCCAAAACACAACTAAGAATGAATCGAGCCTCGCATTGGTCAGTCATGCCATGGCATGAGGATTTATTAGGGGAATTAAATGATGCACAAAAAAATTAACTCAGGTATATCCATAGGTGGAAACCTTTATTAGGTTGATCTCAGGGTCATATAAGCACTTAGTGGGTCATCAGATTGCTTTTGTTCAATTTAATCCTTATACTAAACAAATGAAAATTAAATAGGGATTGGGTTTATTGGAATAGACCTATACTCATCCTATATGTAAAATGATGATGATGTCATAAAAATTATAGACTCCATTAAAGTAGAGAAACTAGAAAAATGCATGAACATAAATTCACATAATTGATCAAAAGTATGACATCACAGAAACATTTGTATCCCATTAGTAATACTACAAGACATGTAAACCAGGCACACTTAAGTATATTTTAAGGCAATACCATTTGACGTTGTTCAAAGTATATAACAATATTTTATATTCAAAATCATAATACTAACAACCCAAAGTCTCACAAACAAGCTTGGGCACATAAAATTAGAGCCAAAGTGGCATCCATTCTATTTTTAAGCCTTAATGGTCACTAGAACAATGTTTATAGAGTATGGATTTGAAGTCAATCCACCAAAGATTTGTTACATTTCTCCATTTACCTTTTAACTTCTAGGTAAAGTTCCTTATATAATCCCTTAGGAGCATCTTTACCAGGGTGAAAGTTGCATGCTGAGTGTTGAGATAGAATTCTATCATCATAACCACTAACTCCATGACCTTGTGATCCCCATGTTACACTTGTCACATTTTTTTAAATCTTCATTGATTCTTATAATATCTAGGAGATCATTAGCCACTGACCAACTATCAAAATATTTGTGTTTCATCCTCCAACTATCTACCAAAAATATTAAACTAACCACTTACCAAAAAATAATCTAGATGCACTGAGGTGGATGTCAAGTTGGCGTGAACACTCCACTAATGGGTTAGGGGCCCAACACAACTTTTGCATTTGGATCAAACATCTATTCCATAGTTTCATCCACTTATCAATGATGTATTGTAGATTGAATTCACACCTTAGTGGCTGTAATGTTTACAAAATCCCCAATTTTATTGGTAAATTAGTCTGCTATATGAAAATTTACCCTGATCCATATTTCAACCCATAGTTTTGGCTTTCCAAACACATTGTTTTGTAAAAAAAACCCATGGTTTATTTTTAGTTTGTAGTTTCTTGGTATTTTAATTTTAATTTTAATATTCATGTTAGGTTTATATCAATTCATGCTTTTAGAATAGGCATTTATTTGTTTTGTTTATATATAATGTCCCAATATTTTTAATGAGCTTTAGTCATTTAGGTGTTAAAGTCTTTTTAATAGGTTTGTTATTTAATTTTGAGTCTAACTTTTATAATAGTTGATTTAATTTATAATTGATATAATTTTATCTATATTAAAAATTAAAGCGTTATAAGGGTTGTATTATCTATGATATCACATATCTAAGTCATATTGTTTTATTCTTAAGAAATAAAAAAATAAAAGTATCAAGTATTTTTTTAGCATCATTATCAAATATCTAAAGGGTTTTCACTTTTGTAAGGATGCATTTCTATCTGAAACTGACATCCATTGAGTCAAAATCATGGGGGGGGGGTATAAAATTGAAAAGATAAACCCAATTGATAATTTTTATGAAATTTATTTCCACACATGGAAAATCCAAATATGGTTATTTCTAATTAAAAAATACCTTTGGGGCATTGTTTTTAGCATTATGGTAAGACCAATAAATGTCAATGAAATCCAAAAATGGAAGATCAAAGACAAGAAATGATTATCCATTATTGGCATTGAATTATCAAATCCCTATCTACATCATGTGGATTTCAAAAAATCATCCAAATGAATATGGGAATCATTGAATAGACTATTGAGATCTCAAGCCAATAATGCTAAAATAAATATGAAGCAAAAATTGTATGGATTAAAAATGGAAGAAGGTAGAGATATATTATCTCACATAATCAAGTTTCATTATCTTATCAATAAACTAGTAGTGATACATGAATAAATAAACTAAAATGATGCAAAATCCATATTTCTCAATAGCATGCCCAAGAGTATATCCCATATGGCATTCACCTTAAGCAAATTAAATACAATCCTAGAAAATATCATATCCACATTGATTAATGAAGGAAACAAAGTTTTAAAATAATAATAAGTGATGTTCACACAAATCAAACCCATCACTTATTAAAAAATATAAACATGTGAATATAAAAATAAAACACATATTTCTATCGTAAAAATCCATGATATGTTGTTATGAACTGAAAATAAAGAGCACATGATCTTCTCGATGGAAACCTGCATGCCAAAGCAATGATAAAAAAATAAAGTGATCAAGAATAGATAAATCCCCCTTTAAATGATAAATAATTTTTTCATAAAAGTGATGAATATTATCTCTATTAGGGTTTTTCCTTTCCCTATTTTAGCACTAAGAGGGGAATGATAGGAATTAGTGTTTTATATGTGGGTGAGAATATTACATAAGTGTGTGTAGGTGTGTGTATGTTGAATTTATTGATCTATGTCAACACTGAGTTTTAATAAAAAATCAAATATTAAATTGTAGGTAGAATAAAAAGAGTTGTATGTGTGATAAAACAACTCATGAGGAGATATGTTTTATGATAAAGTTTAGAGGAGATAAAGTATTGATTTGTGGGATTGTAGATTGGTGTTGACTCCTATTTCTATAAAGATAATACAATATAGTTTTAAGAGCTCCATATGAATAAAACATGTTATTTGATTAACCAAAATCCTTTTGAGGGAAAACTCAACTAGTTTTCAAAAAATTCAAATACAATAACACTTACTTTATATAGTTAACATCAATCAGAACATGATTCATATATTCAATAGAGATTACTAGTTTATGCTACAATCACTCTACATTAAACAATTTCATACCTTTATCTAGAAATGATGATCAAATTATGACACAATGGAAAAATATGAACCCACACTTGACTCATTTATTAAAAAATAACATCATTAATGAATATGCTACCTTAAGCTATGATTCATAAGTGAACATTACCTCTTAAGTAAGTTGATTTTTTCAAGATAAGAAAATCATGTAAAGAGTTTGTTCAAGATATATGTCCTTTAAAGTATCATTATATATCTTATTTATATTAAAACAAAATTCATAATATTTTACATTGACTCATCAAAATTATTGGTCTCTACTCTTCCAACAAAAATACTAGCTGAATGAACTCAAAATTTCAATAAGGGTTACGGCAACAATAAATATGTTCAAAATTATATTCATAAATTATTATTTAAAATAATGAATCACCACAAAACACCAATCCCTTTCCTTTCATAAATCTTTGTGAAGTAGGGTTTACTATCAAAATCACTTGGAGTAGAATAGGGTAAACCATATAATAACTAGAGGAATTAAAACTACTTAATAAGGTAGTTTTATAGCATCCAAATATCAAGGGTGGTTAAACATTGAGTATATCTTACACTTATTAAGACATCACATATTAATTTACCCCTATTCTAAGGAAATTAAAAAATATGGAGCAATATTATCATAAAAAATAGTAAGTGTTGTCTTCTAAGTTCTAAAAACACCTTTTAAAAAGTATCATTCCATAAATATTAGACTCTAAAGGTCTACTAATTGTTTTTAAAGAAAATTATGGAATAAAAATTGATTAACAACATTACAATGTCAATATTTTATCCCACATATAAATATAGAAATGTACATGCAACTAGAGATTCAAAATGCAAAGATAGTAATTAAAATACTTTATGTTATCTTTATAGATAAGGCTTAAACCTTCTCTCAACATATAAGCCAATAAAAGCATAAGAATATTAGGCTAAATTGATATGAATTTCACTAACCATCATAACAAATGAAACCATTTCACAAAGGAAAGGTAAAATCCCACTAAGGCAGTTTCAACATTAACAATTCACTAACATAGAATCATCATGCTTAGTCAAGGTATAGTGGCTTCACAAGAAGTTTTACAATTATTAACAAGTCTAACAAATTCCATGAAAAATTATAGTTACTGTCACACTTATAATTGATTCTAGAATAAAACCACAAAAAAGTTAAATTCAACCTAGTTGAGATTACTACATAAATCCTATATTAAATGACTTAATGTAATTAAGTATAACCAATGATTTGAACTCAAAAAATAATGATAAAGTACCTTAAATCAAATGAAATAATTAAACAAGTCATATTATAAAATAATAGAGAGTAAGAAAAGAGAATATTAATACATCCTAACAACCTAAATTAACCATGAGAAGATCATCAATCAACTAAACGTATTCGATACAATTAGCTTTACTAAACAAGTAATGAATAATGGTAATGTAATACCATCCAAAATCATAACACATTTTTCAAGTAGATACATTCGAGTTACACACTCACTATTCTATTACCTTATAAGGCTATGCACCTTTTGAAAAATAATGAACTTCCTTGTATAAAGTTTTCCATTAGGTAAAATAACATAAAATACCTTGCATTAGGTCTTAAAATTTCCAATGTATCATAAATCACAATAATTATTACAATAGTACCACAAACAATAGAATGTACTTATCAATAGAATGTAAAACCAAGGTAAAAGGTTAGAAGAAGTTTGGACCATCAAATAAATAATTATAACCACAATTATTTTCATATCAAGGTACTACCCATAACTACAACAACAAAGATTATTTTAGACAAGAATATACACATACATAAGATTCATTTTATCTATTGGTTACACACAATATGCCTTATTTAGTTATCTCGATAAGTGTACTAAAATAATTAGTGTTGATTATAAATCCATGATTAATGATTATTAAAAAATCCTTTTAAATAATGACTAAGTTAATAAAAAACTTTAACATCAGTATGATATTACCATAATATAGACAACACACCTAGTTTATTTGCATAAAAACCTAGGCTTTAGGTACATAGGTTTTGTATGATGTTAGGAACTTGCACTGCTCCTTCTGCTTACTTTGTTAGTATATTAATTACTATGAATGCATATAATTTGTAATTCATCCCATAATCATTTTGTTTTATCCCACATTTATGGGAAGTAGTAGTTGTAGACACCTAAAACTAGCCACTAATAACCTCCAACCAAGCTTTTGTCCAATTTCTATCAAAACATTCAATTTGGTCTGTCATGTACAATTCCACACTTTAGATAAAGTATAATTAAATGGGAAAATGCAATTTATGAATAAACTAACTTTGATCAAATCACTTTGAGTCAAAATGACATTTTTGGAATTGGGTGTTCTAGGTTTCTCTTTTCTACCAAATTTCTTGCACAAGACATGTGCCTTTATTATTTTGTGTTGATAACATCCTAAATGGGATAATGGATCCAACACATCGAACATCAACTTATAATTTCAATCTAATCAAATTTTGAGCCAATAGTATGACATTTTGACTAGTTTGATTAATTTGTGCATCAATTACCAAGACTTGCATCAAAATTGACTAATCATGTTTAAGGTTAATTAATTTGAATCATGAACTTAAGTTAATTTTCCATGTAACATGTATATTTATTTTTAGAAAATGATATTGAATATTTGCATCATCAAATGACATCATTTCTTGGAAAGACATCCTTAGGCCATAAATGCATAAAATATTAGGATTAATCTCTCTGATGCCTCATTAATGCCTTCCATGCCTCTTTAATGCCTCTTTATCCCAAATATTTATGAGGGAATTTATTGATTTTTGCCTCAAAAATTAAATTAATTCTTATCCACACATCTTCATCTTGAGTGGATGGTTCAAGTTTATTCTAATCATTTTTCAAAATCTATAAATAGGAGGCCTTGCCTATTGATTTTAAGCTCTTTCAAGCCAAAGTTACCATGCCCAAATAGCTTCAAACCACATCTTGATGTAGTGTTATCATGACCAAATATTGATCCAAATCCATCACAAGCCAAAGGTGCCAAGAGGAGATGAAGGTAACCATACTCCATTGATGAAGATCTCTTAAAGCACAAGCTGAGCAAGACAAAGAAGGAGCCTTTTGAAGAAATCAAGGATTTGGTAAGAAATTTGTGTTGTGTGTTCACATTTCTCATTTATTTCCATTTATAATTGTGTTTCCAAATGGTTTTTCCTCACTAATCTCCCCCTAGTGACTAGGCCTATAAATGTTATGATAGTTAGTGTGTTTCTTTCATTTTATTTTAATTTTGGGACTAACACGACACTAACCATCCTCTCTTGAGTCAAATCTATAGTCTACATAATGGTACACTTGGTGGGACCTAACATCAAAAATTTGGTCAAATAACACCTATAAGCAAACTACTAACCACTTTCATGCAAGATCTTGAAGTGTGGAAGCAAAGAAGGTAAAAATTTTAGCAAAAGTCCATTTTTATGGAAGTCATAGTTTTATCCCTACAAAGTCACATGTTTGTTCTCTAGATCAAAATCCCATCACTGAGATAGTTATAGGATTACCTATTCGAGTCATGGGGTTGCCTGTTCGAGTCATGGGATTGCCTAATCGTGTCACAATATTATTATAATCTGTTAATATTTAAGTGATAATATCATAACTCTCATAGTTGTGGGATTGTGAACCTAGCTCATAGGATTGTTTACTCGACTTGTGGGATTGTTGACCTGACTCATGGGATTGTGAATCTGAATCATGGGATTATGAACCTAAATAGTAAGATTAACTTGAGTAGTGATATTGTGTTTTCTAGTAATCTAACCTGAATAAGTGATATTGTCTATTTGAATCATAGTTTTGTAGAGTCATGGGCTTACTCTGTGTAGTAGTAGGATTGATTGTTTGAAACCCAAGAGCTCTTTTTTACAAAGTTATTTATTCAATCTCATAAATGCCTCAAAGTAGGCAGTCTTAATATTTTTTTTGTAGGTTGAAAGGTTGGTTTGGAAGATTAATTTGGGCATTTTTAACTAATCGTACACTTTAATTTTGGTTTTAAAATAAATTGGTTAAAATAATATACACTTCAAATTTGGTGCCTAAAATGAGTCTTTAGCATGCTAAGTCTTGAACACTTCAAACTTTGGGTTTAAAATGAACTTAGGTGCTTATTATTTCCTTTAGTCTTTTTGGTGCAATATTTACAAGTTTTTACATCTTAAATCCAAGTGCCTAAAATAACACCACCACACTTTTCAATAAGTCCTTTAAAATTGAACACATTTTAAAAGTTTGTATTCAATAGATCATTACTTAATTGGTTTTTTTGGCAAAAAGAAAAATCATGCATGTATGCTTTAACATCTATCCCCTTTAGGGAAATTTTGGGATCAAAATCACCATCTTTATTACAAAGTGCCTTAGTCCAAGGGCGTAGAAGAGAAGTTTTCAAGGATCTCCCCAAGACTCTTATGGCTTGGGTGACCTACAAACTACCTTTAAATCTCTTTTACTTGTCATTTATTTCATGCATCTTGGATTTTGAGGGGGACCTCATTACCTCCCATGATTTCTTTATACAAGGCTTAACTTGGGAATATATCTCCTAACATTATATTCAACCCCTCTCCATGGGGGGTATATAAATTAGGATCACCCCATTAAGATCAAAGTTTTGAGTGGTTAAACCTTCTCCTAGTGTTGGGGCTAAGCCAGAGACATATGAGCACATTGGATATCACACTACACTGAGTAAGTGATAGATGTAGTGGTTGTAAAAAGGGATAGACATTTTTATAACAAGCTAAGTACCACAAACCCAATTGACGTGTTTCTTCTCTTGTTTACTAATGTGAAATTTGGTAGACATGGGATCCATCTAGAATGATCAAAAACTTGTTAGTTAGTTATCCCCACTTTACCATACCTTATCAGTTTAGGATGATTAGTTAGTTAATTTGTCTTTGTCTTAGATTAATATCTTTTGTGTGTGAATTCAAAACTTAGTGCTAACAAAAAATAACATAACCAAACACATTTTCCCCAAATTTCATTCAACAAGGAGGTGTTATACTACCCAAGTAAAAAATATCTTTTTCCTTGTTCAAAATCATCATCATAAACTATGTGTCATATCTTTCAATTTAGTGTAGTTATGTTGCCCTTTTTATTCTAGACCTTTTGTCACCTTTTTTAAGTCCCTCATTGATAGTTTAAATTTGAAATTGGAATCTTCCAAGTTTAAAAGGTTGATGTGTTAATTTGGGTTTGCCACTTTTCACTTGACTTATTTTAACTTGAATTTAATTCCAAATTTGAATAGAGGGACATTTTATAATCAACATCATTATCATCATTTAATCAGACTCAAGTCATCTTGTGTGTCACTCATGATTTGAGTCCTAGGCCACACTTTGTGTTACCCATCCTATTTCACCTTATGTCTTAAGTCCATTTGGTAACACACTTTTGCCTTAGATATTTATCCAACTTTGTGTGTGTATATCATTTGGGTTAAAGAGGGTAGTGTTACGCTACCAAAATTATGTTGGAACCATTTGCCTTAGAGTTTTGAAACAAGCATTTATCACACATTTTGAGTAGTTTAGCATTGTTACGTTATTTAAATTATTTTGAAACTTGTTTTATAGGCCTATTCACATAAATTCCAAAGTTGTTCCAAAATGAAAACCATTTCGAGTTTTCTTTGAAAACCTTTTATCTAGCACATTTATACTATTCACATTTGTCTAGCTTATCAATCAAAATAATTTGGTTTGGGCCATTTTTAGGAGAAAATAGACTATCTCCAAGTGCCTTTTATTTCATATCTTGTACTTATCAATCAAGTTTATGTCTAAGATTCAAATTCCTAGTTTTTATTAAAAGTGTTTCAAATCTGTTAGATTAAATATCTCATCATTTAAAGTCTAGATTTTTATGTTTTTTGGCCAAGAGTTCTAGCATATGTTTTGTTTGAGCATAGATTTTGATGCCATGTTTGGCCAAAAGACCTAAAAACTTTTATTTATTCCTAGATTAGACTGATTTAAAACACTTTGACCTAGAATTTGGCATTTTGATTTATGGCCCTATTACTTGGCCTTTTTATGTGAGATATGTAACATTAGATAATTAATGTCAGCTTGTTTTATCATAAGTCATTGCATCAATATTTTGTATATACATATCCATCCTTTTGACCCAAGTTAGACCAAGTTTGAACTTATTTTTAAACATCTCATTTTTGGAGTTTATAGAATTCTATTGCAAAACATTTACTATGGATACCAACATGTTTTCCTACATTCGTAGTAGCCTCATGTATAATCTAGGAGTTAATAATGTCATCACATAAGAATAAATGTTTAAATACCCCTATGTAAATAATGTTGCTTATGAGATGGATCCTAATCCATATTATAACACTAAAACAAGGGCACAAAACCAAGAGCCATTGGATCATTACTTGGTAAACATGCCTCCTTACTCAGAGCATGATCAAGAACAAACTAAACAGTATCTAGATTTGGTACCTATGATTGAGGAACTAGTTCCTCAACAACCGTACTATGTTACTACACCATTTATGTATGATCCTTATATATTTGAGCATAACTTATTAGAAAAAAAGATGAAATATTGGTTAGAGCTATAGAAGTAGGGACCAAGTTTCCAATAGACTCCCCCCATGATAATTTGTCAAGCCTAGTAAGAATGCCTTATAACATAATTTATAATCAATAGGCTTATTCTATCAATCCTTTATCTCTTGTCCAAATATGATATCAAGACCCTAATATTTTTTGTCAAAGATAAGGACCTCATGGAAGATCAATTTGTAAAAATGTAGATAGCATATCAGACATACTTGAACCTAATGCATAATTTTAACTAGATGACCATGTCAAATAGGCCTCTCATAGATTTAGTTCCTTCAACAAGAGTGATAATAGAGTTGACCAATCAAGATAATTAGGGTGTATAACCCTTTGTGAAAAAAACTTTAGTTGATAACTTATTTCATGTGCCAACCATCGAAGAAGTATCTTTTGCTTCTATGTAGAATATTAAGCATAACATAGTGGATAATAGACAAGCAATGAATAATCCAAACCAAAGTGGTGTAATTACATAGATAAATAATACAAAAATGAGTGTACCTTTAATTAACACCATGAGTGGTTCTCCAAATTAAGGAGTAGGAGTTTCTATATCCTAGCCTCAACCAAGTACTATCACTAATCCTCAACCAATTGCTTCTTCAAGCACTCAACCAACAAGATTAGGTGATCAAATAATGACTAATGCCACGCCTTAACAATAAAATGTGATGAATATTTCTCAATAGGAAATGAGTAATATTTCACAACATCAAGTATAATCTAACATACCAATACAATAGAGGCAAAATATATTACCATCTCAATAAGGGGCAACCGATGTTCTACCACACTAGGTAGCAGTGAACATACCTCATCCCTCATAGAACAATATACCAATTCAAATAAAAATGATGTATAATAAATAAAATATAAATATTGGTTAGAAATAGATGCCAAATCTTCCACAAACATCAACTTCCCAATAAAGATTCACATAACTTAGAGGTTCCTATGTTTTGTAAGTACCAATTAGGCAACATTTATCTTTTGTATAGAGTTTACCACTAGTTCAATGATAGGGTCTTGGTTCATAAGTACCCCCTCAACAACAAGGTTTTATTAGTTCTTAGTAGGTCCCTATTCAACCCTAATAGGCATAGAATAGCCATATTCCCCCATGCCAACCTCAAAATCCCCAAACTCAGACTACTTACCTAACCCAAACTAGAATATCACACCATAGTACATGTAATTCCAATAATAAAAACCTAATACATGTATGCATATTCCTATTCCATTCCCTAACCAAAATAATGTAGCCAAGAAAATACCTCCATCATACCTCAATTAAATTGCTCCACTTGTGATTGATCAACCATCTACCCAAGCCAATATATGAAGGATGCAATTGCTACCATCCAAGATAGGAAATAGAATAAAAAGCTTAAGTTGGATAATATTTGTTCTGATATATTCAACATGGATTACTTGTAGATACCATTTCATCTAGGATATGAACCACTAATATTTGACAATTACAAGGGGAAAGGTGACACCAAGGCTAATTTGATTGAATTTTTTGTTGCACGATAGCCAATGGCATATAGTGACATCTACCTTTGGATATTTTTCCCAAGGAGTCTTGAAAGACAAGATTTGGAGTGATTTTTGAAGTTTCTTAAGAATTCAATCTTAGATTTTGATTATCTTTTAGACAAGCTTGTGCAACACTTTTCATACAATCTTAAAGATGAGATTTATTTGGTCAACTTGATGTAATCCAAGCAGAAGGCCGATTAGAGTTTTGAAAGTTATCTATAGTGATGGAGATCCCTTTTAAGTTGAATCACCCATAGTTTACCAGATAAATAATTAGCCACTATGTTTACTAAGAATTTGCATAGTGAGATATCCTATCATCTAGAATTACAGTGTGTACATACCTTTAAGGAAATCATTGATAAAGGTTTGTTGATCAAGCATGCCCTTATTAACAAAGGGATCATCAAGCTTACCTCATCCAATCATAATCAAGGTACCAATCTAAGAAATGGCCAAAACCATCACCCAATCCAAGTGCAAGCATCACAACTAGCACATGCCAATAGAAATGAAAGACCAAGGCAATTCAACCATAAAAAAAATGTTCTTGGAAATAGAGTAACAAAGTTACATCATGTATAAATAGTGAAAACACCATCTGCTCAGCCCATACCACATATGTAAATTACTCCTAACCTAAAATTTTTTTAGCAAACATAGAATGTGCAACATCTCAGGCCCATACAACAAATGTAATTATCTTTACCATTGCAAGCTCCTCCTCTAAGGAAAACAATGTCTACTTGTCACATTTTTAGTGACCTTGGATAGCCATTTAAATCTATGTTTTTCAATCTTACCACCACTAATTTGATTAGTTGGCCTATATCAAAACATTATCCTTAGGGCATCCCTTATCTTTATTGGTACCACCAAAATGAATTCTATGAATATCATCAAGTTAACAGGCATAATTTATGCTATTGTGTTTAAATTAAACATATGATTGAGAATATGCTGGAGAATGGGGAGATAATATTGGATGGTGGTGCTTTTACTTCTAATAAAACCCTTGAAATCTATTATAACCCCTTCCCTAACATAACAACCAATTGTAATAACAACAACAAATAGTACAACACCAATAACAATAATTTCAACAACAAAGGTCAAACTAGCATAATTAATAATAGTAAAACCAATAATGTTTGAATAATGAATAGAACTAAGGTCAAAATGGAAACAACCAATAGACCTACCATGTAGTTTCACATGACTATAATAGGGTTATAGGTCATATTGTAAAAGGCTGCATTAACACCATCTCCATCAATCTGAGACCAAATACTAGTCAATCATGACCTTTTCTAAATAATGCCAATCCACTAACTCACTTTGATAATCCTTCCTTGACTTCGAACCATATACAAGTATACTAAAAAGTAGGGATTACTAATTTTAGACCCTATATTGATAACTCATCATTACTTGATGACCACACATAAGTGTACCATGAATCAAGACTTATCCTATTTGGTCCCCCACCATTAATAACATTTGTTAGTAATCATGGTCTTGTATTTAATCCTAATTGTGCAATCATAACTTGGTGGTCTAAGATTACCATCCTAAGCCCATAACCATCTAACACTTTTCCCATCACCCAACCAGCCATTTAGCCTTAGAATAAGCCATTTAACACTGACTAAGAGAAGAAGTTTGACATTGTGAAACAATAGTAAAATATGCCCATGCAAATCTCCATTTTAAATTTATTGCATATGTCAACAATCCATAAGGATATTTTGAATGAGTTACTTAACCAATCCACCATTTATAGTGATATATGCCCTAAAAAATTCTAATCTTTGGTTGGACATCTAACTCTAGCCCAACAAGTCACTTTCAACCTAAGTGATATGTCATCCCTTGGCCCACTACATAATAACCATTTGTACATTAAAGTTTGCATAAAGTGGTACAAAGTGGAATGTGTCCTTATAGATAATGGATGAGGTCTAAATAGATTGTCTCTAAAGCTCATCAAGCTTCTTGGGTATACTATGGTAGATCTTTAGTCAAAGATAATAACCATCAAAGCCTATGATAATGAAGAAAAAAAATCACAAGGCACCATCTATTTGCTAGTTATCCTTGAGCCCTTCACCCATGATACACTTTACCATGTGTTAGATCTAGATTTATCAAATAATATGCTTTTGGGTAGACCTTATTTACATGAAATTCATGCAGTCCCATTGATGTTACACTAATGTATCAAGTTCTACCAATCGGGGATGGAAGTGTGTATACCAAGAGATTTGCATCTATACAAGCACTACAAACACATTGAGGCTAAGTTTGAAAGTTATAAATATAATTTTGGCATAAATATAATGACCAAGCAAGATAAGGGAAAAATAATACTCCCTGATTCATCGAGGACAACTGCATTGATCCTAATACCCTTGATTCATTTTCCCACATACCACCTCTTGAGATATCCAACCATTATACCATCTTGTCCAATGACCCAAGAGAGTATTTAATATATGATACCTTTAATATTGTAAACCTTATATAGAACCCAAAGTTCTTTGGAAGAACTAAATCTAAGCCACTTCATCTAAAATGGTAATAAAAGGGAAAAGGTGAAGGACCTATCATGTTTGTACTAACATTTGGCCTAGAGAAGAACCCTCTTGAGGGAGATGAATTATGGTTATACAATGACAAGTAGGCTGATTATTATGAGAATGCAAAGAATCCTATCCCTAATAAGATCATGAAGAATCATGACTATGAAGGAAGAGGTCTCAGACCAAATCAATAAGGAGCACTCAAACCAATTTCCATGACCAAATAGAAAGGACCCCATATACCTTACTCGTGTTCCATAACCATTGACTAGTGATGAGGATGCTGGCAGCAAAGCAAGGTCTAATCATAGCTTTTTTAATGATTTAGTCGAGACCAAACTATTTAAAAATCATTCCATTTGTACCCTTAGACTAGTCATTCATCATAACCCACTACCATTATATTATCCCTAGTTAATAGACTGGGACCATCAAGAGTCCAATATGCTAATTGATGAGTTTCAAAATGATGAGGCTTTCTATGATTTTCTCAACCTTAGAGATAATGTTATGTTAGGGGACCATAAATCAGGGTTCTCAGTCAAGTTAGATCCTTAGCCTATTTTGGACAGTGGGTGAACACCCTTAGCCAAAATTAAATAATTAAAACATTGAGGTCCCAAAGTGAAAACCTCTTTGAGGTGTTTTTTGACCAGGTTAAAGGTAAATAAAAATGTCAGTCTAGTGGTGAAAACCTATTTTAGGCACTATTAGATAGGGGTGTTTAGCCTTTTTTAACCATAGCTCAAGAGACCACCAATGATGAACTTGCCTATGAATTTGAGTTTAGTTTCGAAGAATAATAAGCTTTTGATCAAATCATTCAGGAGTTTCCAATAGTTTTTATTACATGTCCATATCTCCCATTAGGGGACTCTAATTCATCATGCTTAGGGGAACTCAAAGTGCTAGTCCTAATAGAGGACTCTAATATTTCCAACCAATTCAAATATTTTCCCACTATCCTTGAGGATGGTTCAACCCTTCTAGTGGAAGATATAATAAAGGTTAACATTGAGTCCCTAGATGAACCAAAGTGGATCAAGCTAGGTGCTTCCCTTACTGAGAAAGAGTGTGAAGTCATTACAACCCTTTTGAGGGAATTTATTGACATATTTACATGGGCATAATTTGACATGCTAGGTTTAGACCCCACCTTAGTTCTACACCACCTTGCCATCAATCTTGATGCCAAACTAGTAAAACAAAAGCTACGTAAGATGCATCCTCATATTCCTGTATTAGTGAAGAAATAGTTAGAAAAACTCTTAGAAATAGGATATATCTAATCAATCAACTATTCAAAGTAGATATCCAATGTTATACCAGTTAGCAAAAAATCTTAAGGAATCAAAATTTGTATTGATTTTCATAATAATAAAAAAAATTTCCCTAAGGATGAATTTTAATTACCAAACATTGACATGATCATCGACTCCATAGTAGGTTATGAAATGCTTTCATTAATGGATGGCTTTTCAAGGTATAGCCAAATCAAGATAGCACCAGAAGACCAATGTAAGATGAAATTCACCACTCCATGGGGAACATTCTATTATCAAGTTATGCCATTTAGTCTTAAGAATATAGGGGCCACCTATCAAAGATCCATGACTGTCATATTTCATGATATGATGCATGACATTGTTTAAGACTATATCAATGACATTCTTGGTAAATCAAAGACTAGGGCTGATCATCCAATAGTGCTACATTGAATATTTGAAAGACTACATGAGTAAAAAATTTAGAATTAATCTAAATAAATGTGTTTTTGGCATCATTTTGGGTAAATTTATTGTATTCATTATGTCTTGTCAACGCATTGAAGTCGATCCAGCCAAAGTCCAAGCAATAATAAAAATAGAACCACTAACTAATTTAAAGCAACTCCATAGTTTACAGGGTAAAATCTAGTTTATCTGATGCTTCATATCATAATTCGCTAATAAATGTCATCCTTTTACACACATTATAAAGAAAGGAGTCACATTTCACTAGGATGATCACTGCTAGATAAATTTTTAGTAGCTAAAGGACTATCTAGTGAATCCACCAATTTTATTACCTCCTTTGTTGAGAAATCCATTCTTTTTATACCGATTATTTAATGATAATGCCCTGGGGGCAATTTTGGCTGAACATGATTATAATGAAAAGGAACATGCTGTGTACTATCTAAGACATACACTGGTCACATATGAACATAATTATATGCCCATAGAAAAATCTTGTTTAGCCATGGTCTTTACAACTCAAAAATTATGCCATTACATGTTAAACAATAAAACCATGGTTACATTAAAAGTAGTTCCACTCAAGTATCTACTATCTAAAAAAACTTTACAATGCTTCTAAGTGATTTTAACATCAATTATGCCAACTAAAAGACCATTAAGGGGTAAATTGTTACAAATTAGCTTACTAATACAAAGCTACTCACATTCTAATTTCTCAATGAATCCATAATGACCATAATTGACACATCTCTTGAGGAGCATCACTAGAAGATGCATTTTGATGGATCATTCACAACACATGGATTAAGAGCATGCCTTTTATTTATTACACCATAGGGGGATCTAATCCCTAAATCATTCAATATTAGTTTTCCTTATACCAACAACATGGATGAATATGAATCACTTGTTATAGGGATTTGAAAAGTGGTAAAATGGAACATATCTCATCTCAGGGTTTATGGTGATTCTCAGTTAATCATCAACTAGGTTACATACCACTTTTAGACCAAAGATGATAATCTGGTTCCATATAATGCCTTGGTCTCCACTCTCAAGTAGTAGATTATTGACATTTAATTTGAGCATATACCAAGGGCAAGTAATAGAACCATAGATGCTATGGCCACTATTAGATCTATGATTTGACAAATAAACACAACTAAAGAGTATCAGTTCCTTGTCAAGAATTTGTTAGCACCAGCTCATGAACCTTTAACTATCATGATGATTTGTGATATTGTTAGTCTTAGCTCTATCTAGTATGCATAACTTTAAAACTATGTCCACAACCAAGTTTTACCACCTGACCTATCCCAAAAACAAGCTAAAGCCTTCATCCACCAAACCACTCAATATAACTTACTTAGATTAACCATTTACCATCATAGTTTTGATGGAACTCTACTTCATTATTTAACTTTAGCAAAATCTATGCTAGTATTATGGGAAGTTCACAAAGGAGTATGTGTAACCCACACCAGTGGGGTAGTCCTATCCAAAAAGCTCTTACATACTAGTTATTATTGGCCCATGATGGATGTGGATGCAACCACATATGTAAAGAAGTGTAACAAGTGTTAATGGCATGCTAATTTGATTTATGCCCCAACCAAGACTCTAAAACCAATGTTAACACCATGGCCATTTGATACATAGGTCCTTGACCTCATTGGGAAGATCAATCCCACCTCATCTGACATTTATAAAATTATCCTTAATACCATCAAATGTTTCATTAAGTGGGTTAAAGCTATACCCTTCACTTATGTGAATGGAAAACAAATATCCAAGTTCTTTTTTAACCATCTCATTTGCCATTATGGTATCCCTTCCTCCATTATCTTTGATAATGGAGGATCATTCAAGAATAAGGATGTTTAGAAGATATGTAATAAATACAACATCATGCAACACTATTATATGTCATATTACCCCCAAGGTAATGGCCAGGCTAAAGCATCAAATAAAACCATTGTCAATATTCTCAAAAAGAATGTTAATGATACTGATCATGATTAACACCTTTAGATATTCCATGCACTTTGGGCATATTATACCAATCACCATACATGCACAAGAACCACAATATATTGACTTATTTATGGTATAAAATCCATCCTTACCATTAAAGTTGAGTTGCCTTCTCTATGCATTTATTTCAAGCATGTCCTAGATGACAATGACTATCAAGTAGCTCACCTAAAAGAACTAGAATTACTTGATGAGAAATGCATAGATATGGTGAATAATATCCAAGCCTATCAAAACTAACTTTGAGGCCACTACAATTGGCACATGAAACATATAGAATTTGAACTTGGTGATCTCATCCTTAAATAAAACCAAAAGAATACCATAACAAAAAAGAAGCACAAAGGTAAGTTGAAACCCAAATGGATTGGTACTTTCATCATTATAACAAACTATGGTACAAGAGCATATAGGCTTTCCACACTAGATAAACATGAACTTGATGAGTCAATGAACATTATCCACCTCAAGTAGTACTATGCTTGAGTGACTTGGTATATTATATATATGGACCGTTTCATGTGGTATCATTTTATCAATCTTCTTTATACTATAATATTTTATTGTCCTATCATCCTACCAACCTATCACCTTTTATTATCACCTATTTATTTTACCATAGCCTTCTCATCAACTGAGTTAATTTCTCCCTCCTTACTTGGCCCTATGACCTTGGTTCTATTCCATTCATTCTAGATCCACATTCAACAAGAGGATTCAAATTAAATTTTAGCAGTTGTTTCACACATTTTAGATAGAGGCAATCTTTTAGAGCAGTAAGACAATAGTTTGGCAATTTCATCCTTCATTTCTTATTTCACTCTCTCCCAGTCTTGTTACTAATTATAACTACGTATGAGAAAATTAGTATCATTAACTTATGCTATTATATCCTAGTTATAACTACCTATAGGAAAACTAGGGGCAACACTTGTTTATCATGCCTTGATATACCAACTTTCCATTTCTTATGTTGTACTATACCTTTACACAAATTGTGCTAATTTTGTTTGAAGTACTTTCTATACTCATCAAATTCCTCCACTGTAAGGAAAAACTATAGTGACTTGAGGTCATATCTTGAGACTATGTAGGTAGTGCTCAATACTTGTTAAGGTCAACTAAGTCACCCTAAGCCAAAATCTCTCTATTTTATGATCATCTTCATAAACACTCTTGCCATTTTGTGAGATTGTGCCATTTTGTATCTCATCATTCTCAATCAAGTTGAGATACCTAGAAAATTCCCAAAACATTTGTAAAATCATCTAGAAAAACTAAAAACACCGACTACTTCTTTGCCTTAAGGATTCTAAGAACCCTTACTAAGTCACAAGAAAATCACTTGTCACTTAGTTTTACCCATCCTTTTTGGCCTTTTATCCCATGTACCTGCCATTTTTCAAGACCATTCCTATTCTTCTATCACATTTATTGTGTATGTTTTTCATTAGTCATCATTTTCTTCCCATTTCTTGGGAGAACCACATTTGACCTAAAGTTTTTATTTGATATTACATCTATGGAACTATGTAGGTAGTGTCTACTTACCTAGTGCATAGGGAGATAGATTGGCCACCCGCTTCCTTTTCTTCCATTCCCCATGTCATGTTTGTTTGCTAAGTTGTCACCTATTTTCTAGGGGCAATGTTTGTCTGATTAAAGTTGTTTTTTTTGTACTAACATTAGGATTAGCTAATATTTATTTATTTCTTTTCTTAGTTATTTGTTTGTTGTTTGTGTGTCTATTTATTTGATTTCTGCACTATTACCTTAATTCATTCTACGTGTGTTCATTGGGTGATTCCTTATGCATTTATACTTGAATCCATCCATATTCATATGTCTACATTGTCATCATGGTTTTTATCCTTGGTTCATTATTTTCTATTGGGTATTAGATCTCAGGAGTCAATCCTTATGCATCTTTTAGCCCAATCCTCATGGTGTTCTATCATGATGCTTACCATATAGTGTTACAATAAAAATTAGCTTTAGGAAGTCTCCTCAACAATAGAGGCATCAAAATATCCTCAACATTGGCATCCCAATCCAATACCAATCATATCCCAAATAGAGTAATTACATAATGAAAGAATTTCAACCTTTGTTAGTTCAGATGAGCATCTCCCTACTACCAAGTTATCCCAATTCATCTTTATCCTCTGTATCAAGTTACCTACATCATATTTACCATCATCAACCAATCAATAATGTTTGCCATAATCAGGGTCCAATGATTATAACTACCTATGGGAAAATAATTGTACACCATCCCACCTATATTTCTCAATGATTATAATCACCTTTGGGTAAATCATTGTGTTCTCACAAAATTTAGTTTCTTTTTGCCCAAACAGGGGCATGTTTTTATCTTGTTTGTCTATCCTAACTAGTGTAGCTCCATCTTCTCAATGATTATAACTGCATTTGAGTAAAACATTGTGTTATCATACCACATTACCACTATCAGGGTACAATGCTTATAACCACATTTGAGCAAACCATTGTACACTGTCCCACTTATATTATCAATGATTTTGACTATTTTTTCAAACTCATTGTGTTTTCACCCCATCATCTTCTTATATTTGGTCTCATTGTTTTGCTTCTTTCTTTTATGCCAACCATTCCCTCAAGGGGGAATCATATAGTTTATCTATTACCATTAAAGTTGTAGGCATGTATGACCTTTTCATTCTTTGAGAAGATTTTATTATGCTTATAGCTTGAAATGCCTTCCCAAACAAGTGTAAACTATAGATACCTAAAATTAGCCACCAATAACCTCTAACTAGGATTTTAACCAATTTCTATCAAAATTTATAATTTGGCATGAAAGCACTAAAACTATAGTAAATGATTTGAACCTATCATGTACAAGTGCCAGTTTTGTCTAGAGTATCATTAAATGGGATAATGCAATTTATGAAGCAACTAACTTTGATCATATCACTTAGAGTCAAAATGACATTTTTGCACCTAAGGGCTTTGGATTGTTCTTTTCTACCAAATTTGTTTCATAATACATGTGCCTTTGTTATTTTGTGTTGACAACATCCTAAATGGGATAATGGATCCAATGCATCTAACATCAACTTCTAATTCTAATCTAGTCAAATTTCAAGCCAATAGTATGAAATTTTTACCAATTTGATTAATTTGTGAATCAATTGCCAAGACTTGCATCAAAATTAACTAATCATGTTTAAGGCTAATTAATTTGAATCATGAGCTTAAGTTAATTTTCCATATAACTTGTTAAATATTTATTTTTATAAATTTATATTGAATATCTGCTTCATCAAATAACATCATTTCTTAGAAAGACATCCTTAGGCCATAAATGCATAAAATATCAAGACTAAGCCCTCTGATGCCTCTTTAATGGCTCTCTATCCTAAATATTGAGATGGATGGTTTAGGTTCATTCTGATCATTTTGAAAAATCTATAAATAAGAGGCCTTACCTATTGATTTTAAGATCTTTCAAGCCAAATTTACCATGTCAAAATAAATTTAAACCACATATTGATGTAGTGTTATTATGCCCAAATATTGAACCAAAGCCATCACAAGCCAAAGGTGCCAAGAGGAGATGAAGATAGCCACATTCCATTGATGAAGATATCTTGAAGCATAAGCTAAGCAAGCCAAATAAAGAACCTTTTAGAATGATCAAGGATTTGGTAATAAATTTGTGTTTTGTGTTCACATTTATCATTTATTTCCATTTATAGTTGTGTTTTCAAATGGTTTTTCCTCACTAAGCTCCCTTAGTGACTAGGCCTAGAGATGTTATGCTAGTTAGTGTATTTATTTATTATTTTTTTAAATTTTGGAACTAACATGATACTAACCATCCTCTCTTGAGTAAAATTAATAGTGTATAGTAGTTTCTTAGAATAGAATTAGTAGATAAGTAAGTGTTGAGGCCAATGAAGGCATATACAAATTGTATTGAATTGAGCTTTCTTAAAGGAGATTGCCACCTTGAAGAAGCCAATGATTCTACAATTCAACAATTGTAATTTAGTTCTACTTATTTGAGTTAATATATTGTTGATTTTTATAGTTTATTTCATGTATTTGCAATTATCTGCTAACCTATTCAGGAAGGATCCTCTCATCTAGTATTAGAGCATTTTCTAGGGTGATTTTTTTTAATTACCCAATGTATGCTCTTACCTTAATGTAAAAAGACCCTAGTGATAATAAAGTGGTAACATATCCATTTTTAACCCTTTCATGCCATAGTCTAGATCTATAGTTTCATTTTGGTAACAGGTCATCATCAAAGATCATGAACTTTTACTAGGCCGTATTATGATTTATTTTCTACTATAACTTATGTTATCTATTTCAGATCAAGGTAAAAACCCATTTGCATAACTATGGGAAGTGCTTGGGTGAAATACCTAAAATAAATTATGAGGAGTACCATAAAAACCCTAAAAAAGTTGGCCTATTGAGAGGACCTACTAGTGAAATGGGAAATGACCCCTTCCTAATTGACTAGTTCCCATCTACGAGGAAAATCAAGAGCTCTCATTTAGGGCTAAATCCATGGACAAATAGTTTTTGGAGAGTGGTGCTCATTCAGATAGCGTTAGTGGCCAAAGAGATTTCTAAAAACCTTTAGGTAACCATTCAAATTTTGGGCCCATATTTATCCTATCAATTTCAAAAACCTATTATCAAAGTATCAAAAGACTCTCTATATGCATTAAAATATGATTGACTCACTAATTATTCTGATTCTCACTAATTTAGATTGATTCCCATATTTCCTAGCTATGTTAACTATTGGCCTAATACCCATATCTCATTCTTATATCCCACACAACCTTTATCCTATCTAAAAATCAATTAATCCCCTCATTAAACCTATAATAAACTCCATTACCTACTAACCTACCCCCTAAACCTATTATCAAATTTAAAATTCAAAAATAACCCAAATACCCACCCATTACCCTATACTATCCTCTCCTAAAACCCTAAACCCCATGGGGAGATTTATAGAATTGTAAGATTGTATATATCTTCCCCAACTTATCCCCCTCCTCTATAATTCTCTAATTATATATATTTACATGGAATTATAAATTTCATGGAAATCCTAGCCTTAGATTTCAAAGGCCCAAATTTGAATTTGGACAATTGATCTTCCCTCCCTTTGCCTATAAAACTAAGCCTTCCCTCCACCCTCCAACTAATGATAAATTATCAATTAAGCCATCAACTCTCCTATAGCATTTATAATAGCATTATAACATCCATTCAAAGCCATTATCCCCATCACACATCCATTGGAAGCCATTGTCAAGGTCTCACAATCAATCAAATAATCTAAGCTCTTAATATCCAATCACTCAAGTACAAGTCCTAGAATGGAGGAATGAGAAGGTAAAAAAGATGGTAAGAATGTTTTATTTGCTCTGATTTATCTCCTCTATCCATTCCTATTTGTGTTGTCAAGTTTTGAGTTTCTATTATTATTTTGATAATATTGATTAAACTTGAAATTTGGTGCACATTTTTGTGACCATGGTTATTTTTGAGCTCAAGGATTAAATCATTCAATTTAATCACTCAAATAGACAACTACCTAATTAAAACATAAATCCATTAGATTAAATTGCAATTAGATGAAATAACTATGAAATCCTATACCTAAATCCTAAATCCTAAATACTTTAATCCATGATCAAACAAAAAGACAAAGAGATTGAGATTGATGGATTACCTTGACTTAGATTGACATTAGGATGTTTCTTGGTGTTGGATTGTTGATGGGGGATTCAATGGATGTTTGGAAATGTATTTGCTATGGATTCATGAGATGGCCTTCCATGGAGGAGAAGGGTTGCTTATATAGATAATGTAGGGAAGATCAAGGGTTGATATTCAAAGTTAAAGGGACGAGATCAAGGAATATGGATTATTCAAGGAATATTAAATTCCTTAAAAGTCTCTAGTTTAGAGACTTCTAGATATTTGGAGGATATTATTCAATTCTAGAGTATTACCTATAGGTTTATGGGATAATGAAGGATTAGGTGGGAGTTATATGGGGATTAGGATAAGATTAGGGACATAAGTAGGAAAGGTTAGGGTGTAGGTTAGTAGGTGGGGAGGTAGGGTTATGGAAATTAAAAATTTCTATATAATGGATAACTAAGATTAGATTAGAATAATAGGGATTAGGATAGAATTAATGAAGGGATGGGATTAGACTAAGAATAGTGAAATGGAGAATTATTGAAGGGGGGATATTGAATAAATGATATAATTAGGATAAATTAATAGGATGAAGGGGGATATTAGTGAGATAGATAAAATTAAGTAGAATTAGTGTCATCTAATATAAATATTAATAAATAATAATAAAGAGAGTGATTTTTGGTGCATACATTTTCCCCCTCTTTGAAAGGGCATTGTGAGTGAACAAAGTATAGGGAGTAATGGTCTTTAAAAGAAAAACCATATCATGGATGAATGCTAGTAGATGATGTTAGGGGATAGGATTCCCCCTTGAGGGGACATGTGGGTAAGAATGAGATATATGGCCACTTAAAATAAGAAATGATGGGTGGGATTAAATAGAGAGATGAGGGGATATGATGCCATATATGGGATAGAAGATGAAGAATATGAGGTCGAATTGACCAATGAGATATAAATTAATGATGATAACAATGGCAAGGACAATGCATAGGGAGTACTGATAATGGGTTTTATGGTTGTCTACACATCCCAAGGGGAATCAATCAAAATAAGGTGATGATAGGATTAAAAGGCCTCAAGATTTAGATGTATCTCAAGTAAGGATGCATGCAAGGAAGAGCTATTATCTAGGATAAGTTTGATGATTTGATTAGATTAAGGCTGGATGTAGCTCAAAGCTAAATTGATCAAGATGATGTAGGTGATGATAGATAAAAATGGATAGAGTTGAGTATCCAAAAGGATTGGGATGATGCCCCTTGCAAAGACACATGCAAGGGAGTGAGAGAGGGGATATAAGCCAATCTATCCTTAGGTAAGGAAGAGTGGCCAAGTGCTACTTACATAGTCTAGAAAGACCTCAAGTTGATGTAGTTATGATGAGAAGATAGAGGATAATGATGCTGATGATTAGGGATTAAAATATGATATTAGTGATTAGAGGATATGACTTAGATGATTAGATGAGGATAAAAGATGGAATGCTATTTAGATAGGTCAAAAGGATTAGATTAGTAATGGAAATAAGGATGATGAGATGATTAGAGGAATGATGAGAGTGGGTGAGATCAAACCATCATAATGTCATAAGGCTCATAATAGTCTAAGTAATCTAAAAATATAGCACTTGACAAAATGCCCCATGATATAAACATGACCAAGAGGCTATTATGCCAAAGTGCATGGGTAGATAGTGAACTCTGCATCCTCAAAGATAATTTTGGTGTCCTCATAGCATCTTCAATCATTGACCAATAAACAAAAAGAAACATGACAAACATGATACAAACAAGATATATATACATGACATGTAAACAAGACAAACAAAAAAAAACAAGTAACACACACAAAAGTATATACATATAGTGTCATAATGTCTTGTCTATTGATAAGATGAGTGATTGGGTGATGGGTTAGATGATCATGATGTGATTTTAGACTTAAGATGGACTTGGATGATCAAGATGTGATTGTGGATTTAAGATAGTCTAAGGTTTGGATAGGATGATAATAATAATGATGAGATGTTGCCCCTAATTGAGGATAGAAGGATGGATGATGTGATAAATGATTTGGTCTCAAAATAAAATCTAAAAGTGGTTAAGGAAGGTGATTAGAGAAGTGATGACCAAGGATTACCAATAGGCAAGGCCTTGTAAGAATTTAATCTAGTAAAGAGACTAGGAGATGATGGGATCAAATAGCTTTCATGATAGCAAAAATTAATTAGATGGGTACTAAACATGAAGAGGAAATGATAAGGATAGTTATGGGATAAATTACCTTCCACACTAGCAAAAAGGTGATTATATGGGTGATAGACATTAATAAGCAATGATAATGATACTGATGATATCAAATACCTTCCACACTAGCAAAGAGGTGATTTTATGGGTGCTATGTGTGAAAAGGCATTGATATGAAGTGATGGATGCTAGATTAAATTATTGACAAAGTGATGTGTGCCAATAATACTTAGGCTAAGGATGGTAAAAATATGGAGAGATAGGTGACCACTTCAATTTGTGCCAATACTAGATGTTGTATCCAAATATGGGGGATGAGAAAAGACAAATGACATGAAGATGGATGCGACTAGGGGATTATGTAGAAGACAAGACACAATAGAATATTTTGGATTTTTCAAAAAAATTATGATTTTTAAGGTTTTTAAATATTTCAATTTTTAGGGATATTGGGATATGTATATACACTATACAAAGGTGTTACTAGTAAAAGGAATATTGAGCTTAGAAACCAAGATAAGGATGGTGAGATGATGGATGGGATGACAAAGGATGATGATGATGGGGAATGGACTAGGGATATAAAATAACCACATCATGAAGGAACTAGATGTTTATTGACTAAAGTGTCCATTAGAGGATATGCCAAAGTAGTTTGGGAACAATTCTCAAGACACCTTCCACTTCCTTACAAAGGTCAAGATGGGAAGGAAGAAGAAATAAGATGCATGATACGATGGTGGATGATGGCTATGAATAATGGATCAAGGGATAAGATGATGGGTGATATAAATAAGGTGGATGAGGGATGTGATAAGTGGGATGGATAGACAAGGATATGAAATGGATGGATTTTCCCCTAAGTGTTGAGGAATAATGCATACCATATATTATTTTACCATGATGTTGTAAACTGGTTTTCATCATGGTACTTGCCCAAGGTGCTAGAAGACTAGTTTTCACCATTGGATGAATGATTCTTTTTAATTTTATAAGAATCTTGATTTATTAGATACAGGTATAAGATTCAAGAATGTTGATGCTAGATGGAGACATTAGCTGATACTTGTTCTAAAAAAATGTGATGATAGGGCCATGTGATGGTGACCTTTATTGACTCTTGATTTAACATCCTCTAAATTTTTTAACCAGGTATCTTCATGATCCCTATGAGTGACAATGATGCTTAGGGATTTAGGATATGGTGTGGAAAGGGGTATGTTGTGAATGATATGGAATGTGAAGGAGGGATATGATCATGAATAATGTGATGATATGGGGAGTGTAAATGGGGTTTGATAGTTATATACACTGTTAGATATGGTAGAGGAGATTTTTTAGATTCGATAGATTAATGATGCTTAGGGATTAATAGTTTTAAGACCTTTTTACTTGCTGATTGTTTGAAATAAGCATTAAGAGGATGGTCAACCATATGATTTTTGACTTTATTACCCCTTGGTGTTAGTTTTTAGGCTTCATCATATGAGATTGATTTTTGACTTGATATATAATGATTATTTTGACTTTGATGGTCCCCTAGTGCCCGATATGGGGCTTCACTAGGGGAAGACATTTTTTGATTAGGATGATGATTTGATTTTGCTTTACTTTGACTGATGGGATCAAAGATTATTTGATTCTGATTTAGGGCTTTTGGAATATGGTCTTAGAATTTTATATTTGTGGCTCATGATATTGCATGCAAAGGGGAATTAAATAATGCATGTTCTTATTTGTTCCCTTCATGTGGTGAGATAGAGGGATGATGGATGAAAGATGGAGGATTAACATGATGGGATGGACTAAGGGGATAATGGGTAGCATAGTCATCATAAAGATCACTAGAAGCCCTAGTCTCAATGTTGGAGAAAGTGTCCTTAATAATCTCAAAATGATCATTAAGGCATGCATCCAAAGTAGGATTAGAACCACTCTAAAAATCTTCAATAAATAAAGCATTCAAAAATTTAGTTAAGACTTCATCATCCTAATTGGGAACTTTAAAAGAGTAATAATTATCATCATTTGTTGTAATATAAATAAGGGATGATGATTCTAATGAGGAATCTGACTTGGATGATGGTACTGCACATGATCTTGAGTCAAATAAAACTTGTTCTAACTCTAATGTTGATTTTGATGTACATGATGTTATGCTGCTAGTAGGGAAGTAATTGTTTACTATTGTCTTCTCAACATGGGTTATGTGATATAATGAGTGAGACGGAGATGATGGATGAATGATGGACTAAGAAAATATAAAACCATGGAAGTATTCATGAGATATAGGGGGACTAGGTGTATAAGAAATAGACTTATGATTGATGGAGGATTGGTTAATGATGAGGGGGTCATGGAGGATGGACATGATGTATTAACTTTAGCTTAGAAGAGGAAGGGATTGATCATGATTAGGAATGGAATCTTGGAATTCTTCTTCTTGTTCACCTTGGGATATAAATTCATCTAATTCATCCTTGATTACTATCTCACCACTGTTGATGAGGTCTTAGACATAGTCTCAAAAGTTTTAACATTGTTTAATGGAATGCCCCTAAGTTTGATGATATAGACAATATCAGTTTGCTTTATACCAAGAGGGCTTGGGCTTGGTTAGATAAAGATGTTAGATAGGTGGATAGACCATCATGTTATTGGTGCTAAGTTGTTTGAAAAGGGCTTCCAATGATATGGGAAGGGGAGTATAAGGACCCACTTCATATTGGGACTTAGACATGGAAGCATTGGACTTATGATCAGATGATTTCTAACATGGCTAGGTGGATGGATAAGATGTATATGAAGTGGCCAAGATTGGATTCCCTTTTCTAGTAGGGGAAGGGTTAGATGATTGGGTATGACTAGTGGATGGGGGATTGGAAGGAGACGTACATGAAGGGGTTTGTGTTAGAGGTGCAATAAGTTAAAGGGGGTTAACACCTTTAGGAAGTGGTACACCCATCATAATGAATTGCAAGAGGATATCATACTTGTTGGAAACTATGTATTGGTATATGAGAGAGGGGTCCAATTACATGGTGGTGGGTGATAAATGTGATGGATGATGATTAGTAAATGGAGGGTTTGGCTGTGGATAGGTACAAATTGGGGCTAAGGGGTTTTGAATAGGGCTAGTGGATGGTGGAGGGGGATGGGATAAGGTTTGATGTTGGACTTGTTTGGGAAGTGCTTTAAGGTTGATGGGGTCAAAAATATTATGAAAATGATCACCCATATTCCATAGCTATACAAGGAATTCATCTTTATTCTCTATGATATTTTTATTAATTAGGGTAACCAATTCAAGGAAAGCTGAGACTAATTTTGTGGGGCTATGGGATGGTGATTTGGGGTGAATGGGATCAAGGTATGAGGGTAGGTGAACACCTAACTCTAGTTCCCATAAAATGACTTCATCCTTGTTGGATAGGATGTATTGGTCTATAAGAATTAGGTTTAAATCCATGGGAAATATGGATGATGATGGGGGGTGATGAGGTAGATTATGAATTAGGGGTGATTTATTAAAAAAATTGGGTCCGAAGATTGAGCTAGTATGATAGGTAAAGATGAGGATGTGATTGAGTTATGGATTAAAGAATATGATTAGATTTCAAACTATTAGTATAATAGGTGTTAACAACCTATCAACAATGTTTAGTTTTCAAACTAGCAAAAGGATTAGAGATTTGATGGGTGCCTAAATTCAAACTAACAAGAGGATGATATGATAGGTTGCTAGTTATGAATAAGACAAGATGATTAGAGATGATTGATGATTGATGGTGTTTGAAAGGTTTGATATATTGATACTAATAAAGTGACAAGATGATAACAATATATTAACTAGGTATAAGATCTGACCAAGTTATTTCTCTTCATTTCCACTCATTTCTTAATTTTGAAAGAAAATAAGAAAGTAGTAATAAAGGTGTGGTATAAATACTTGGTTGGTGATGCACATGTAATCTAGACAAAGATATAAAACTCCTCTTTGGCTAAGAAGAAACAACTTGCAAATAAGAACACACTAACAAAAGATATTGTTAGCAAGATAGTTGAGTGGATTTCCTAGCATGAGCTAGATCTAAGAGGCATATGCTTGCTCAAATGCTATCAATCCATTGTTAATAAAAATAAAGTTGGAAATGATAAATTAAGGTACTTGCATAACACAAATGAAATGAAATACAAAAATAAAGTAGAATGCTTATTAAATAAAATGACTAAAAATAGAGAAATTAGGTCAATACTCATGCTAAGGTGGGTGAAGTATGGTTCAAAAAATTAGAAAAGGGTCTATAAATAGGTAGAAACACATAAAGTTAGGTTTGGTTTGGGGTAAGGAGTTTAAAATAATATGACATTATTTTCTACCACAGTGACCATCGATGGTTGGGTAAACCATTGATGGTTGGGCTAACTGTCGGTAGTTGGGTAACCATAAGTGGTTAGGGGTGACCATCGGTGGTTGGGTAACTATCAGTGGTTGCCTATGTGTTTTTTAAGGTATCTAAAATAAAGGTTATATAATGAGAGAATCATTAGATAAGGGTTTTTTTAAGGATATAGTAGAGAGGAAATAAGGTGTATATAGATCTGATTAGGTCTAAGGGGTTGGAAATCCAAAATAACAATGTTAAAGTACTGATATAACTATAGCTTACTAGATATTTGATAGTGGAAGGATGAAGCAATTTAACTAGAGTAATGGTAATTTTGCCTCAAAAGTAAATTCAACTGAGTTTCAAGTCTTTTTTTTTGATGTTGAATTGATAAAGGGAGGTTGGATGCTAGAACAATTGAAAACATATGTGCAGGAAGATTCGATAGCTTGAACCTAGATTCTAGATCCCTTTCACCTCCCACTCCCATCATTTTATAAGCAAAGAGACATGAAGGATGAAAGGTTCCCTAAAGGGTGAGGTTACTAATCATGATGCTTAAAAGTTAGTTATCATTGCATAAGGCAAATATATTAAATGGTGCCTCATTATCTCATACATGGCTAGTGATGTGTTAAAAAGGTGATGAGGTGAGAAGACCTGACCATTAATGATCAAGTTAACAATTGATGATTAAGTTGACCATTAATGGTTAAGTAACCAAGGGTAAAAGGTTTAAATTAAGTTGGTTAAAAGGTTAAGTTATTAGGTTGATGAGTTAGCTAACTAGGTGGTCAACTAGACTCAAGGTTTGATAGGGGTCCTAAGGTGTTTTGATAACTAGAACTATCATGTGAAATTTTTTAGTGTCTACATTTTTCCCTTTTTTTTTATGTAGATTTGAATTAACAAGGTGAAAAACAAAAATGGATTATTAGTCAAGGTCTGATTACCTTGAGTATGGGAGGAGGTGTTCCCCCTCAAACTAGGAGTTGATGAGGTGAAACCAAAATCAAATTAGGGTTTGATAAGTGGTATAAGGTGAGTCATAAGGTGGGTGACAAAAGGGGGTTGGGTATTTGATATGAAAACATGTGCACAAAATGTGACTAAGTGTGATAGTCAAGATCACACATAAACTAGAGGTTACCAATGTTGGTAAAAATAAGGTGGGTTTTAGAAGAACAAGTGATAGGGTCATCAATCCACAATGTTGGTCATAACTAATTGGGTAACTCTATAAGTCTCCTAGATAGGGTTGGTATTTTCATAGGTATCTAAGGTGGGAATTAATCCATTGAAAAACACAAATGGTTTAGTCATGCATAAGGTGGCGAAAATTTGAATGGTTAACAAAGCAAAAATGGTTGATGTGGTAAAAAAGGCCACTACAAGGTCATCACAAAACATGTAAATAATTTAGGTCAAAATAACCAATGTCAAGGTGGACATGGTCCAATGGTTGGTTAGATAAGGGTAATCTTTGAAAGTTCAAGTTTTGGTTTAAGTGATATTAGGTGATCTCTAAAGTTTAGTACCGAGGTGGGGTGCTTAAAAATTAAAAAAGTGGGGGGGGGGACCCTGACCTTTAACGATCAGGAGGAAACCCTAAAAATATAAAACATAAAAAGTGAAAATGAAAAATCATTTTCACTTTTGACTATTTGACCTTCATATTTTGTGCTTTGGTGCTTGTGTGAGTTGGATTTTTATGGTGAGTTGACTGAGCATGCTAAGGTGAAGTTTGGTTATTGGTTGAGCATGTGTTTAAGGAAATTAAGTGTTGACTAAGATGGAGGGTGAATGAGGGCATGACCAAGTAGCTGAATGTGGGCTACGACCTCGATAATGATTGAGGAATGAGGTAGGGGGAGTTGTAGAATTGATTATTAGTTGATTTGTTGTGTTGAAGTTGAGTAGTTTTAAATTAGTTATATAGGGTTTTGAATTTTTTTTGGGTAGGGCTTAGGGTATTTTTTCCCTAATTTAGGTTTTTGGTGAATTTAGGAAAAATTAGTGGGTGAATTTGAAATTTGAAAGATGTTTTGGGTGGGGGATAGGCTGTAGGATAAAGTGAGATAGTTTAGTTTTTGAAATTAGTTAGTTGGTGAGGTTTTTATATGGATGGGGTTTAAGGGTTTCACCATCAGTGGTCACACATAGTGACCATCAATTCATTTAACTTGACCATCAAGCATCAAGGTAAAATGGGCGTACATGACCATTGATGATTCTAGTGAACCATCAGTGGTCAAAGGGATTAGGGTAAAATTATGCTTTGATTGGAGTAGGTGATGGTGTGAGAGATATTGACTAGTTCTGAGATGACATAGAGGGTTTGGTTATGGGTGACATCATTTGGAGGCCATATGTGGGATGGCCAAGGTGGGCATAGTACAACTATCACACTTTATCATTACAAAATTAGAGATGGCTATATGGGTAGTCGGATGGTAAGACTGAGCTCATCCCATTCGATCAATTTTAGAGGTAGTTTGGCCTTATGTAAGGGATTCTACTAGTATTCTTGAGATATAGAAGGGATGAAGCTAAGTTCTTACTTATAGAGCCATTTCCACAAGATGTAGTTTTGGATCATGAAGAGCTACTACTGAGAGTGATGATAGATGATGTTGGTGTGGTGGATGGATATGTAACATGGTATCAAGGCCTATATGCAGCAACTAATTTTGGATGGGGTGATGAGGGCTAGTAGGCCATGGATGTATATCCAATAGAGGCATTGGTATAAGGTGGTGGCTATGATGGATAGGCATAAGTAGTACTAGTAGCTACCTAAGCATAAATCATAGGGTTATAAGGATAGGTGGCCACTCTACAGGGTTAGGTTACCACTTTGATAGGAGAGTAAGATCAGGAAATGATCTCTCTTGGTTTAGTAACCCAAGAGAGAGATACCTTAAGACAAAGGGTAGGATTAATAGAAACACCAATAAGAGGGCCACCTGATATAATTTTGATGACATGGTACTTATCTATAATTAAGGAGTTGAGATATTATGAGGTGATGGTGTTATCATAGTGTCTATTAGAACCCTAATGGGGTGAATACAAAGCTAGTTTAGTAGGTGGGGAAGCTTTGGTAACTCTAAGTTAGTGGGATTATATAGTGAGTCAGGTAGGTTGACTAAGGGACTAGCACTAGATGGTAGTGTAGGTGGAGGAGTAAGAGGATCTAGCAGTAGTGGTACCCCATGGGCCTGATTATATGATGTATATGTTTTTGATATAGATCTACATGATGATGATGTGAGATGTATTTGAGAGAGATTTACACATTATTACATGTATTATTATTTGATGTACATGATGTCTATGATGATGTTTGTGATGATATATATGATATATGTTTATGGTTCATGTCTTACAAGCGATGTTTATACTCATGTTATGGTTCATGGTTTGATGTTATATGATGTCATGATGATGGTGATTTTTTTTATGGATATACTGATGTGGTTTTATGATTTGATGTTATTAGATGAACTATTGTGATATTATGATAAATGGATAGGATAATACATAGACAGATAAATGATGTATGATGTGATTCATGATGTTTTGATCCTTGATTTTGCTTATGTATATGATGATGAATGGTTAAATTAGATTTGTTTATGATATGATGCATGTTCATATGATATATTGATGGTATATGGGTAGGATGATACTATGGATAGGTAGATGATGTGTGCTGATTTTATCATGATATTTTGTTTATAAATAGGATATAGCTCATGGATAATGTTATGATGTTCATGGTAAATGATAAATGATTATTTTTCTTATGATAGAGATGTTTTTATATGATTATTATGATCATGGATGTATGATATGGTTATGTATCTAATGAAAACACACAAATTAGGTTAGATAACAAACTAAATATAGGAAAAAAAGAATGAGAATCATGAGACACATATCTACATGAACTAATAACATGAATGTAAAGAGAAAGAAACATGATGCATTTTCATTGATAAGGACCTGAATAACATTAAGTTGGATTGGCTTAAGGAAACTAAGCCTTTTGAATAATTCACATTAGCATACTTTGGTTGATAAATAGGTGTCTTGATCACAATCATGTCAAGTAAGCTCAAAATCCCTTGATTAAAATAAGGTATAAAGGGAAAGATAGGTGGTAAGTGAAAGTTAAATGGGTGGATAGGTAAGGTAACATTATGTGGGTTAGTTTACACCTTCTTTAGGTGACCTAAAAAGCATAGTAGATAAGTCCATGTCTTAATTCTAAGTCTAGATTGATTGATGTAGGAATTCTAATATGCTAGATATGAAAGATGGTTGTATCTTTCTTGAGATAGCTTGTTTTGTTTTGATATAGGGTCAACTTGTTATTGCTATATTTTTTTTGATAAGTTTTGTGAAGCTAATTGATGTGGGAAGCTTCAAATGTAGCCATCCTTCAAGGGAGTGGTATAAATTTGGGTTTATATGTTTGGTAACTATCCTTCAAGGGAGAAATCTATCTTTTTAAGAAATTTAGAGTATTTTAGGTAGTTATCCTTCAAGAGAGCAGTCTATAATGCTTGAAATATGTGACCCAAATGATATTTTGTTTGGATTACAAGGTTTTAGACATGGACAAGTCTAATTACGCTTAGAGGTTTACTTTTATGAGGGCAAGACTTTTAGCACAAGAAGGTTAATGGTAGTTAGAAAGGGTGTTTAAGAGACAATATATCATGGGATTCCATCTCATTAGAGATGAAAAGTATCCATGAGAACCATGCTATGAATAGAGCCATGGTACCCATATTTAGGATTAGGCTATAACTATGATGGTTAATCACATGGTTTTATGTTGTAATCAATTGTTCTCAAAGGAAGAGGGATAGGTAGATGAAGGTGTAAATATCATAAATCTAAAGATGAGCTTAAGTTAGATAAAAAAGTGAGTTCAATCATTTCTTTAACAAAAGAAAGGACATAGATGTGAAGCATTACAAGTCTTAGGTTTTGGTTTTCCTTTGAGAGAGGACAAATGATAAGCTCTTGATCCATACTTATGGGTGATGATGTAGGGTCCAAACCAATTAAAAGAAAATTTGCCTATTTTTCTTTTTTCCATGTTGATGACATGTTGATTTTCCTTTAGGATGAGGTCTCTGATATTGAATTCTAATTCTTTTAGGTATTTTTTTTAGGTGCACTTGATTCATTCTTGGTAGACACAAAGATGGTTAAGTATTATGAGGTGATGTTTTTCAAGTAGCTTAAATCATGCAATACGTTCTTGATGATAATCACTCTAAAAAATGATCTCTTACAAAGATATGTGAATAAAGAGAATTTAGGCTTTAAGAGGCAAGATTGCCTCTGCTCTAAAGACTAGAGAAAAAGGGGTAGGACCCATAGAGGTTTGAATGCTAGTGCAATAGGACCATAAAGTGAAAGGGATGTACAAGTGCCAATCTTGACCTGAAACACTAATGACTTTGTTCAATATTTTGTTAAGGATTTTGTTAGAGACTTCCACCTATCCATTTGCTTATAGATTGGTAAGGTGAGGAAAATCTTAAATTAATGCCAAATACATCATAACTATCTTAAAATTTGTTTTTTTTGAAATATTTACCATTATTGGTGGTGATCTTATGGGGAACGCTGAAATGAAAAATGATATGGTGGTTGATAAAGTCAAGAATTTTTTTAGCTTTGGTAAAGATAAGAGGAATGGCTTCTACCCACTTGGTGAAATACTCAGTGGTGGTAATGATGGATTGGTGATGTTGTGATGAATAAGGATTAATATCCCAAATAAGGTCCAAGCCCCATTATGAGAATGGCCAAAATTATTTAGATACTTGAAGGCCATGGGTAGGTACATGGTGTAAATTAACATGTTATTAACATTTGACACACGTCTTTACATAATCACAACAGTCTTGGTTAAGGGTGGGCCAATAGTGTCCAAGGCTAAAGATGCATTTAGTGATGGATAAACCACTAAAATGCACCCCACAAATTCCATTATGTATTTCCTTGATGACATGGGAAGTTTCATGATTGTGAAGATAATGGAGGAGGCCATCAAAACCATGTTTGTACAGGATTCCCCCTATTATGGTGTAATGAGAGGTACCCTTAAAAAATTATCTTCAATCATTCTGAGAGAGGCTGGGAAGAATGATACTGAGGTTGAGGTAATCAAATGTTTGTTCATACCAACTATATGATGGATATGTGTTTATATTCTAAATGGTAGGAAAGTCAGAATGGATATAATAAGGTGTGATAAAAGGGTCAATGGTAATAAAGAGTTTAGAGTTAGAAGGTTGAGATGGGATTTTGGAAGCAAGGGAAACCATTGTATCCATGAACTTGTTGGTAGATCATGGAACTGACTGGATAAGGTAATGATCGAATGATGCTAAGAGTACATCTATGAAGTATTTTTACTTTAGTAAAACATCATTTTTAAATTGGTAAGATATATTGAACTAGCTAACCACATGTTGGGAATCTCTAAAAAAACTAATGGTCTTGATGCCCAAGGCTAAAGTAGTTTGGAGGCTTATGACTAGGGCTTCATATCTAGCCACATTGTTGGTGCATTTAAATTCAAGTTTAAAGGAAAGGGTAAGAGGTTCACCATTTATGGAAATGAGAATAACTCTAATAACCCCATCACATTATAATTTGGAGCCATTAAAAAACATGATCATTTGGTAGGTAGGGTCCTATTGAGAAAGAATCATGATGACTCATCTATAAATGTAAGAAGAAGAGGTTGGTTATCTAGTAGAGGGGCTTTGCCCAATTGGTCAGCAATGACTTGCCCTTTAATTGACTTCTACTAGAGTAACTAAAGCTCAAACTTAGCTAAAATCATGAGCCACTTAGCCATACATTAGTTTTGGTATGATTTAGAGTGTATGTACTTGAGTGGGTCAGTGTTAGTAATGACATGGGTTTTATGATTAAGAAGGTAGTGTTGAAGTTTGGAGGCCACAAAGATGAGGGATAAGCAAAGTTTCTCAGGATGGGTGTACCAAGTCTCATACTTTATAAACATTCAACTTATGTAGTAGATAGCTTGCTCTTTGTTCTATTCATCCCAGTGAGCGAGCATTTACCCTAGGGAATGGTCAATGGTGGAGATGTAAAGGTAGAAGGGTTGATACTTTTTGGGAAGGGTCAAAATAGGTGGAGAAATAAGGTATTATTTAAGTGAATCAAAGGTTTGTTGGAATTCCTTGGTCCACTTAAAAGAGGTGTCTTTCTTAAGGAGATAGTGTAAGGGTTGACATCTATCCAATAATTGAGATATGAATCACCAGATTTATTAGATCTTCCCTTGAAAGTTGTGGATTTGATTAAGGTGTGTTGGAGGTAACATTTCCAAGATTACTCATAATTTACCAGGGTCTACTTTGATTCCTTGAAGGGAGATAATGAAACCAAGAAGCTTTCCAGAAAGGACCCCAAAGATACATTTCTTGGGGTTTAGGTGGACATGGAAATAGATAAAGCATTCAAAGATGACTTTGAGAACATCAAGATGATCCTTATGCTATTTGGATTTCCTAAGGAGATTATCCATGTAGTCTATGATTTTATGGATGAGGTCATGGAAGATATAGGGCATGTCTTATTGATAGGTGGCACTAGCATTATTTAGACCAAATAGAATGACTCTATAATAGAAGGTTACCCATGGGGTGATGAAAGAGGTTTTATGTTGATCCTTGGGGGCAATCAAGATTTTATTATATCCTAAGAAATTGTCTATGAAAGATAACATCTCGTGGCCAGCTATAAGATCAACAAGTTGGTTAATGTTAGGTAAAGAGAAGTCATCCTTTGGGCAAGTGAGGTTGAGCTCATGAAATTATATATAAAGGGAAACTCCCCTTGTGGGTTTGGTAATTGGAATAATTTTATAAACCCATTGGGGATAGTCAATGGGTTGGATGAAGTCTACAAACAAGAGGTGTTGAAGTTCTTCTTTTACTAGAAGGGTGATGTGAGGGTGCATCTTGTGAAAATTTTACCAAATAATCTTAGCATTGAGATGAGTGAAAATTTTATAGAAAGTGATAGAAGGCTCAATCCTAGGCATATCCTAATAATACCAAACAAATTCTATGTTGCAGTCTCAAAAGAAAGAAGGGTAACCTTGTTGTTCTATGAAATTCAAGAACTACCCTATCTTTACAATATGGGGGTTATCCTAAGTACCTAAGTTGACATAAATGGTATATTTATTTAACATGTTTTGGTTCTTAGGAGGAAGATATTTATGGATAAAATAATCCCCTACACCAAGATAAGTGAGACTAAAATCATTATCTTGATGTTGGATGGTGTTGATGATAGGAGAATCATTTTATACCATTTCAAGATAGATGAGAGGAAGAGTTTTAGTTCAACCATCCTTTTAATAGGTCAAGGGGCCCAAACTAAAGGTATTAATCAAAAAATTTTTTTAGGTGGGATGATATTGAAATCCTCAGACTTTAAAGGAGATGGGGTTGGTGAGGATGGGGCATCCTTGTTGATGGTGGTGATGGGTTTAGGTGAGGTGGGTTCTTATAGTGGTATGAACCCAAGGCTAAATAATTCATGAAGTTTTTGAGTTTTTATTATGGGTAATTCATGAGGTCCCTATTCATAAAGGCTAAGGCAAAACCCCTTCCAAGAACACCTATAAAGGTAATCTTTGGCAAAGGTTGGTTTGTTGAGATAGGAGAAGTAAAAGTTGAATAGTTGGATATGAGGGGTGATATAGGAAGTAAGAAGTGGATGGTTGAGTCCCCCATAGATGAAATTTGTTCAATGATTAGGTGGATTGAAAGGGATAATGTTTCCAATGTTGGGGTCATAACTAGGATCATGAGCGAGGTTCCCATACTCTTGAAGAGTAGGGAAAGCATCCAAGGCTAGGAGATAATATTCCCATAATGAGAGATGTTGGAATGTGGGTTCTAAGGGTTGTTATACGAGGATCTATGAAGAAGGGATAGATGATCTTGTTGAAGCTTCATCAAATGTATGGGGGGAGTTATTGGTAGTTGGTGGTGAGGTAGAGGGTTGAGGAAGAAGAACATCATTAGGTTGGTATGTCATATTGCAAGATGCAAGGGACTAGGGTTAGCTAGTATGATGATGACATGACCTTCATGCTCAAATTTGATGAAATGATCAAATTAAAATAGACATAACTCATAGCATGGATCCAAGGGCATCTAAGTAAAATGTTGTATTGGAACTCACCCTCTACAATGTAAAAGAGTTTTAGAATAGTGTGAGGTCCCAAGAGAATATGGAAAATAACTATTCCCAAGGTAGTGGCCATAGTGTCATTGAAAGAGTGAAGGACCACTATATTTTTAGACATGATGTTCTTTGACAAGTTAAGTTGGTCGTAGGCATGGGAGGAGATAATGTTGATATTAGCCCCTCCATAAATCATCACCCTCTTGATGTAGGTGATAATGAAGAGGGGAGGATTGAGATCCTTAAGATGTACATAAGGTATTTTTGAATCCTTAAAGGTGACTAGGGTGGAAATTTGAAGGGCTATGACAAAGGTTGCAAGGGGTTGAGGATATTTAGTTTGAGCCTCTATGGATTGTAGAATCTCTACCAGTGTTTGATGGTGAGGTCTTAAGGTGTTCATTAATTCATACAAGATCATCTTCTCAGATTTTGGTGAAGTTATTTCAACACTACATGCTAAATGAATTCAAAAGGGGTAGAAGGGGATGCACCCAAAATGGATATTTTAGGTTTAGGTAATGGTGAAGGTGTTTGGGGTCTATCATAAGGTTGAGGGGTTGAAGGGTATGTCCATGGTATGGACACTTTAGCTTTTCCCTTATCTTTCTATTGGGCTTGAGATTGGGTAATCATGTGAATGGTGTGGATAAGAGGAAGTGTTGGTTTGGATTTCTACTTCAGTTCCTCCTCACTTTTTGGTAAGAGTGGGGGAGTAGGTAACTATTGAATGGTTTGAGTTGGTGGTTGGATTGGTAAGGGGATCAAGGGAGGTTCATCTAATAACAAATCATACTCATCCCATAGGTTATGGAAATGTATTTGGAGAGATTTATAATTCTTTATATCATGTCTTAGTGTCCTATGGTATAGGCAAATCAAATTGTCATTGAACCATGCTGGTTTAAGATATGAAGGGTTGAAAGGTTTAATGGGTGATAAGGTTATATAAGAGGTTTGCAACAAACTTTATATAATGGTTTAATAAGATTTGACCAAAGGTCTTGAGGGTGTTGGGTTTTTGGTTTTAGGAGTGGGAGACTTCTTGGGAATAGGCTTTACCATAGAGGTTGGATGTGGTGGGATGGTTTTGGTAGGTGGTTTTGAATAGGATTGTTTGGTTGGTTTGGTAGAAGATTTAGATGTGGAGGGTGAAGGTTTAGTGATGTATGGGAAGGTAGAGGTAGCTAGGTTAGTTAAAAATGATGGATATTTTATTGTTTTGGTAGAGGAAGGTGTAGGTAGAGTAAAAGGAGAAGGTTTACTAGATGAGGAATAGGTAATTGGGATAGTAGATGGATGAGGTCCTAAAATTGAAGGTAAAAGAGAAGTGGGTGGTATGGGTTTAGTTCTAGATGGTTTGGGTGGTTTCACCTTTTTGATAGGTTTATTTAAAGGTATATTTGGTGGACTTGATGGGGTTAAGTCCAAATTTAAAGAGAGATGAGCCAAGCTATGGGTAGGAAGTATTCATAGATTCTTGATGGGTTTGGTTGAAGAGGTTTAGGGTGATTTAATAATTTTATATTGAGGTGGGTTGGAAGATTCCCCTATGGTTTTGGAGGAAGAAGTATCTAAAGATGGGGTTGAGGTAATGATGGGTTCAAGGGTAGATATAAGTGAGGTTAAAGGTTCTCATTTTTTTTTTAAGGTAGCCAAAGATGGTGCCAATAAGTGGCCCTATCTAGATTGGGTTGAGAGGTAAACTCTAGATTTTGGACCAATCTAGAAAAAGGTTTATAGATGGGTTTTATTCCTTGGTCATTAGTTTCAAATATTAAACCCATAGGTTGAGGTGAAGGAATAGTTTCTTCAACTTTGTCTTGGGTGGAAGGTTCTATGGTTGAGGAAGGTGGTGTTTCTAGGGAAAGAATAAAGGAGATGGTATCTTCCTTTGGAATGGTTTCCAAAGGAGTGGTTATTTCTATGGTAGGTAAGGAGGGTGTGGTTTATTCTAATGGAAAAAGGGAGGTGGTTGATTCCTTTTTTTGGGTGTCCAAAGGAAAGAATAATGATTCCACAACTTTCATAAGTGGATTGGAGGAAGATGTAGTTGAAAAAATTGTTGGCTCCTTTGGTATTTATATCAAAGGAAAGGTGGGTAAATTAATGGTCTCTTTAATTGAAATAGAGGAGGTTTATTCCTTTGTTTGGTTGTTCAAAGAAATAAAAGAAGATTCTACCACTTCAATAAGTGGGGTGGAAGAAGAGGTAGTTAAGGTAATGGTTTCCTTAACAATAGGTTCAATGGTAACAACATTAACCATGTGCACCTCATGTGCATGAGATGATTCTAGTTGGCTATTGTCATGGTTGGTAGAAGGTGCATGGTTAAGAAAAGGTTTATAGAAGATGTCTAATTATTGGTTTAGAGGTGAATCAGGATTATATAATGCAAGTTCACCTTTATCAATCATGTTTTGGATAATAGTTTTAAAGGTATTGCACCTACTCACATCATGTCCAATTATTTGATGGAAGGGACATAGATCATTTTCATTATACCATCTAGGTGAAGGGTGAGAAACATCAAATTTTTGGGGTGGTTTGATAGGTGGAAGTTGGATGAGGTTAACTTTAAGTAGTTTATCCAAAATTGAATCATATGATTCCCCTATGGGAGTATATTTCCTTGAAGTGGCTTAGCTTTGGTTGCAAGTTTATTGGTTTAATGGGTTGAAATAATTGATTTGATTTGTTTGGTTGATGATTGGAGGTGGAGTAGATTTTAAGACAACCATGTTTGTGATTGCCTTTGTCTTGGTATTGGGATGGATGGATGGGTTGGTGGTTTTGTTTGAAGAAGGGTCATTAGATTTAAAACTAGAATTATTATTTCTCAATTTTAATTTCCCTTCATTAATGGCTCTAACTTCAAGTTTATGTGCCATGGTAAATTCCTCATTAAAGGTTATACAAGTTTGAACTTGAAAAGTTGGAGCAATATGTTTGGCATAACCTCAAGAAAAGAGTTTAATCAGTTTGGGTTGGGGTAATGAAAAATAAAGTTGGTTAATGAGACCTCTCCATCTAGCTATGAAATTAGAAATCATATCATCAAATTTCCTAATAGAGTAAAGGTCAATAATGGAAAGCTTTTTAGATATGTTAACTAAAAAGTGATCTAAAAATATTTACACTAGTTGAGATAAGGAGAAGATAGAGTGCTTATTAAGAGCACTATACCAATCCAAGGCTAGTCGACATGGGGAAGGTATAAAGAAGGAGAGCATCATCATATGTGATCAAATAGCAATAGTGGTGGAATGATCTTAAATGTTGTTAGGGGTCCTCCTTACCTTTGAACTTGGAAAACTTAGGTAGTTCCCATTGAGGAGGATAAGGTCAGATAGGAACAGATGGATGAATGGGCTCATTATAGATTTAATCATAATATAAAAGGTTATGAGCCTCAAAAATAGATGATTCAAGATTGGAAATTTTATCCATTAACATCTTAGCTTAATCTATTTGAGGTTGGGGAAATCTATAGTTGGGTAGTAGGTTTGGTTGAGATTGGGTGGCTATAATGTATGGATAAGAGGTGAGAGGTTTAAAAGGTGCCACATATTGGTATGTGGTCATGAAAGGTTAGGATGATGTTCCATATTTTTATGTGGGCACAAAAGGTTGGGTAAAAGGTGGTATATATTCTTGTGGATTAAAAACATATTGGTAATATGTCATGGATATTTGTTGAGGGATTGACAAAGGTTGGTTTAAAGGTATGGTTGAAGTGGTAGGTTGAGGTTGGGTGGTGATTATTATGCTAATGGGTGGAAGGGTAAGAGGTATAGAAAGTACCAAATTTTGGAATGGGGTATAAATTGGTGGATTGGTAGTGGTAACGGGAATGCTGGAAATAGGGGAAAAGATATCCCCATAGCAAGTGGGGTATATGTAACAAGAGGTAAGGTTTCCCCTACATTATAAGTGTTGGTTAGTATAGGTGGGGTTTAGTTATAGGTTGGATTGTTGGATTAATTTTTGATAGCAGTAGTGGATGGGATATTGGTAGAAGAAGAGGCTTGGATGATCAAAGGTTGGTTGGAGGTAACACCTACCATAAGAGGAAGAGGCATACCAAAGGGTGGATATGTGGGAGGAATCGAAGTAGTAGGGGTATGGCGAGATAAGGTATTAAGTTAATTTTGGAGGGCTATAGGGTTGTTATCAAGGAATGTGGTAAAATATGCATCACCCTCAAGAAATATCTAAGGTATGGTAGGAGGTGGAGAATGAGGAGGAAAAGCTTCAGCATTTGAAGTATACTCCATAGAAGAGGATGATGAGGAAGGTGGTCCTTGGTTGGTTTGATTTATCAACTACTATCTAGTAAAGATCACATGAGAAAAATAAGAAAAGAATGATGAAAACTCACACCTCAAACAAAAAACAAGAAAAATAAAAGAATTCAAGGCAATCCAAACATACACTAAAAGTTCATTTAAACTTAGGATTCTTTTTAGATCACTTTTAGCTTATGCCTTAGAAAGTGTGAAGAAGAAAGTTGGCTTTTAGATCATGTACTAAAGAATAAATCTAAGGCTAGTTTTAGGTTATGTTAAGGTTCTCAAGAGAGAATCTATATTGAACTTCATTATGTGGCTTGGTATTGGGGCCTACCCCCTTACTTCACACACCATAGTGATAAGGGTGTCAGATGCTTAGCCAAGATATACTAAATTTTAGAGTTTATACTCAACCAGAGATCTGAGTTGGTTCTCCCCTTGGTAATGACCTCTAAGTAGGATGTTAGGAAAGGGTGAGGTTTACTGCTAGGTGATGAAATCCTAGTCAGGACTTGTCTTAATTTTATTTTGATGTGTTGATTAATTATGTGGTTTGGATAAGTGTGTGATAACATGAGTGAAACTACAATTAATTACTTTGATTTTAGGTTACTAGATGAACTAAAGTAAGCAAGAAATCAATGTAATGCAATGGGTTTATTTTATGCCAAAAGAAATTTTAGATTTTATTTGATGAGAATATAATAAAAGAAGAAAGAAGGGGCACCTAGATGATGCTAGGGTCCCACAGGGCATGCCAAAATGTTTCTCTTAATTTTTGCTCATTTTTTAATTTTAGAAGAAGATAATAAAATAGTAATAAGGGTGTGGTATAAATACTTGGTTGGTTATGCATGCGTAATCTAGACAAAGATGGAGAACTCCTCTTTGGCTAGGAAGGAATAACTTACAAATAAGAATACACTAACAAAAGAGGTTGTTAGCAAAATAGTTGAGTGGATTTCCTAGCATGAGTTAGATCTAAGAAGCATATGCTTGCTAGGAGGCTGTCAATCCACTTTTAATAACAATCAAGTTAGAAATGATAAAGTAAGGTACTTGCATTAGATAAATGAAATGCAATACAAAAATAAAGTAGAATGCTTGTTAAATAAAATGACTAAATATAGTAAAATCAAGTCAATACTCATGCTAAGGTGGGTGAAGTTAGGTTCAAAAAATTAGAAAAGGGTCTGTGAATAGGTAGGAACATAGAAAGTTAGGTTTAGTTGGGGGTAAGGAATTGAAAATAACTTTTTATTTTTTTTTATCATAGTGACCATCAGTGATTGGGTTAACCGTCAACATTTAGGCTAACCTTCAGTAGTTGGGTAACCATCAATGGTTGGGGGTGACTGTCGATGGTTGGGTAACCATTGGTGGTTACCTATGTGTTTCTAAAGGTCACTAAAAGAGAGGTTGAAAAATGATATAATGGTTAGAAAAGGGTTTTGTTAAGGATCTAATAGAGAGGAAACAAGGTGAAGATAGGTTTGATCAGGTCTATGTGGTTGGAAATAAAAAATAACAATGTTAAAGTATTGATATACCTGTAGCTTACTAGATCTTTGATAGTGGAAGGTTAAAGTATTTTTTCTAGAGTAATGGTACTTTGGTCTCAAAAGTAAATTTGATAGCGGTTTAGGTCTCTTTTGATGATGTTGAGTTGCTAAAAGAAGGCTAGATGCTGGAAGGCTTAAATACCTATTTTCAAGAATATTTGATAGCTTGAACCTAGATTATGGATCCCTTTCACCTCTCACTCCCATATTTTTATAGGCAAAGAGAAATAGAGGATGAAAGGTTCCCTAGAGCACGAGGTTGCTAATCAAAATGCTTAGAAGTTTGTTAGCACTGCATAAGGTGAATATATTAAATAGTGCCTCATTATCTCACACATGGTTGGTGATTTGTTGAGAAGGTAAAGAGGTGAGGAAACTTGACCAATGATTTTTAGGCTAACTATCAATGGTTAAGTTGACCATCAACAGTCAAGTGCCCAAGGGTAAAAGGGTGAAAATAAGTTGGTTAAAAGGTTAAGTTAGTAGGTAGATGAGTTAGCTAACTAGGTGGTCAACTATACTCAAGGTCTAATAAGGGTCCTAAGGTGTTTCGATAACTAGAAATATCATGTGTAGTTTTATAGTGTCAACACAAGTGATAAGTGATGGTGGATTAGGATGATGTGGATAAGAGGACTAACTCAGAATTTAAACCAATTTTGCTCAAGATAGGATGGGATATGATTTATGTGATGAAAGTAATTAGGAGAAAGGAAAATAGGTATAATGATAGGTTATGATGAAGTGATGAAGGGGTAAATGATGGGATGGGGGTGAGGATGATAAAGAGAAATGATATGAGGATAGTTTAGAACCTAGAGAGTTAACTAGGATAAAATGAGGGTGAGATTAGGCTAGATGGGTGATGAAGACAAAGTCAAGACACATGATTGATTTTAGACTTAGGACAAAATACGAATGATGGAATATGATTTGGATGATGTGTCAAGATGTGATTATGATATGGTAAAGATATGATGAACTATAAGTGGGACTAAAATGTGATATGACTAGTAGGATGTAAAAGAAAATAAGACTAGACACAAGAGTTTATACAAGATGATGATTAGGATATGAGTGATGGGGTGATGACTAAATCATGGGTGGATATGAATAGATTAGGATGAGATGAAGGCAAGATGGAGAATGGGAGATGCATTAGATAAAATTTAAGTGATGCGATATGAATAAGATAGGATGTGACTAGAGGATGAACAAGAGAAAAAATGATATTTAAGACAAGATATAGGTGATGGGGATGTGGCCAATGATGAGTAGATGGGATTAAGACAAGATGTGGGATGGGATGAAAAGGTTAAAAAAGGATGATGACAAGGATATATAAAATGAAGCAAAATTGAGACAAAATGATATGAGGATGATGGTGAAATAAAGATGGATAAGGTCAAGTTTGGACGATGTGGTGGATATAGTTTTACCAAAACAAGAATAAGGTAGAAAGGATGTACAAGAGGAAAATATGTACAAGATGATATCAAGAATGTATAATAATATTCAAGACAAGATGTATAATGGGATGATGATTAGGATGTTGATTAGAATATGGATAAAGGATAATAGCGTAAGGATGTACAAGGTGATAGGTTATGTAGATGATGGGGAATGTCTATATTAAGACAATGATAAGGATAATATGTAAATGAAGTGATGCAAGATGATGATTAGAATGTGAAGTGATAGGGTATGATGCAAGATGATTATTAGAATGTGAAGTGATAGGGTACGAATAGGATGGGATCAAGATAATATGGGATGTGTACAAGGATGTGTAAAAGGATTATATATATACAAAAATGCAATGAAGAGGATGTACAAGACAAAAGGAGACCCTAGATGAAAAAAGAATGTACACGATGAGGTGACTAGGATAAGTATGTACAAGACAAGATTATTAAGATATACGGGTAATGAAGTATGAATGATGTTAAGTGGGAATGACAAGGATGGAATGAGTTCAAGATGGGATATAATAAAAGATAATGTGAGCAAAGGGATGAAAAGATGATGAGATAAGAGGATGAGTGGGTATGAATAAACAAGATAAGATATGGATAAGATTAGGATGAGGTTATACAAAGATAATATGTACAATAGGATGATGACAAGGATGTACAAAGGATGATGACAATACTAAATGTATAATGGGATGATGACTAGGATGGACAAGATGGAGACAAGATAGTATACGGATGATGGTGAAACAAAAGGTGGATAAGATAAGGTCGAGTTTGGAAAAATCAATGTGAGATGGTCTTAGAACAAAGTGTGACTAGGGTATATGATAATGACTAGGTAAAGATACCAGATGAGATAATGATAAGGATATACAAGATGCTAGGATGATGATGCAAGAATATGCATGATGAGTTATGCAAAGATGTAGATAGCTATGTAGGTTTGGGTGAAGGTTGACTCGGCTCACAAATAGTATGGGTTTAGCACAAAACACACCTAAGTAAACAAGCCAAAACCTAGGATTAGTAAATTCATGGGTTTGTAACTTGATGTTCGCACCATATAATAAATTCAAAAGTGAGGCTATAGGCTAGTGACCTATTACAGTATCAACTAAACCCTCTCAACCTTGCTTGCACTTGATGACTACTTTAGATTTGATATTGAATCTTATAGTGATACACCTATTATGGTCAAAAGGTCCTATGCTAGGCTAAATAGGCTCTTTAAGGGAATCCTTGATATACACAAAGGTATATTGGGGCCCACATATATATAAGGTGATTTCTAATTCTTGGTTTAGAGAGTTAACTCTTCCCCTTCATGGATAAACTGTATGGGGTTAATCACTTAGCCTTATGATAGCTATCCCTAATTTGTATACTCCATCAGAACATGGAGTTTGGTTAGAGCACAATGGTGAAATCCATGACACTAACCCATATATACTAAGCTTGTGCATGGGTTTTAATTCCATTTCACATGTTATCCTAGAGGGGAGGGGTTAACAAAAAAGAAAAACACATGATACAATTTATTAATTGATTTAATTAGCTACGTGACGGGTATGATATAATGATTATTTATACATTGACACGATCAAGTATATAAAAGGAAAAACTCAACAAAGATATACACATAAAAAATGATATATACAAGATGAAATAGATTAAAATTATTTTAAGAGTGCCAAAATGGACCTTTTATGGGTGGCTTGCAAGCACACAAGTTAGTAGTTTGATTTGGTAATTTTAAATAGGCAACCTACAAGTCAAAAATGTTAGTTGTTTCGATAATTTTGTCTTGGACCAATCAAACTTGCAAGTTCAAAATTTTATCCTTATTTTAGTAAATAAGAAAAAAATCTATATATTTACAAGATTAAAATGATGATAAAAAACTATAAACATATTATTATTAAACTATAAACTATAAAAACATATAAACTTTTAAACTTCAAACTATAAACTATATATAAAAAACCATTAAACTATAAAAAGTTTTTATCCTATATTACATGTAAATCACATATATTATAAAATAAAGCTAGACTACAAAATGTAAAACATATATATCATAACTAAAAACTTTATTGTAAAATAAGATCAGGAAAAATGTTTTGAAAAGATAAGATAGGCACCATATCATTGAAAATATCTCAAGGAAAAAAAATATTATGATAAATTATTTAAATGTGCTTGGTCAAGATACTCCAAATGGACAATTGAAATGTTTGAAAACATAATGTTTTTTTTTTAAATACATGTCTGAAGGCTATTTATATAGGTTTGGTAATAATGACACTGAGGACATTTTTACAATGCATAGAAGATACCAAAATCCCATCATATTTCCTCCCTGCTTGTGTCCTTACCAAGGGCATCATTAATCTATAGCTCACTGCTTAAGTTGACCTCATTTTCTTCATCTTCTATCCCACATCTAGAATCCCATCCCCTCATCTATCCATTTCATCTCACCCCTCGTTTCTTATTTCAAGTGGCCATCTATCTCATTCTTCCCTGCATGTCCCCTTAAGGGGGCATCATATCCACTAACATTCATCTATAACCATCATATTAACTAACATTCATCCATGATATGGTTTTTATTTGAAAGACCATTAATTATTTCACTCTATTTCAATTGCAATACCCTTTCAAAGAGGGGCAAAATGTATGCATTAAACTATGCTCACCCCACTAATTTTTCTAATTTCTACTAATTTAGCCTAATTCCCATATTTCCTAGCTATATTAACTATTGGCCTAATACCCATATCCCATTCATGTATCCCACACAACCTTTATCCTATCTAAAAATAAATTAATCCCCTCCTTAAACCTATAATAGACTCCATTACCTACTGACCTACCCCCTAAATCCACTAGTCAATTTAAAATTCAAAAATAATCAAACTACCCACCCACCACCCTATACTAGCCTCTCATAAAACGCTAAACCCTATGGGGAGATTTATAGAATTGGAGGATTCTAGAAATCTTCCCCAACATATCCCCTTCCTCTATAATTCTCTAAATCTAAATATTTCCATGGAATTAAAAATTCCATGGAAATTTCTTAGCCTTAGATTTCAAAGGCCCAAATTTGAATTTGGACCACTGATCTTCCCTCCCTTTGCCTATAAAACTAAGCCTTCCCTCCACCCTAAAACTAATGATAAATTATCCATTAATCCATCAATATTTCCTATAGAATTTATAACAACATTATATCATCCATTCAAAACCATTATCCCCATCACACATCTATTGGAATCCATTGTCAAGGTCTCACAAGCAATCCAACAATCCATGCTCTTGATATCCAATAACTCAAGTTCAAGTCCTAGAATGGAGGCATGAGAAGGTAAAAAGGATGGTGAGAATGTTTTATTTTCTCTGATTTATCTCCTCTATCCATTCCTATTGGTGTTATCAAGTTTTGAGTTTCTATTGTTATTTTGATGATATTACTTAAACTTGAAATTTGGTGCACATTCTCAAAGGGCTTACATATAGAGATTTGATAGAAACCAAAAACCAAAAAATATTCATCCTATCAATTTCAAAAAACCATCAGTAGAATATTAGAACACTCTTAGAGGACTTATAGTCAGACATTTGACATAAACTAGAAATTAAAAAAAAAATCATTTTTGCCATATCTCTTGATATGTAGCCCTGTTGATCCTCAAACTTAATCTAGACACCTAAAATTTCATTCTCCACATTTTATTCCTTGAGATCCCATATCCTAATTCCACTCCTAATTCCCATAAATCTCAATTTTCCTTTTTTGGGTTTTGCCATAGCTTCTATTTTTGTCTATTTTACTGAAAAGTTTTCCACAATGTTCATCTCCCTTTTCTGCTTCTTTTTCCCTCTTTGATAAATTTTTTAATTTTTCTATTTTCACTTTTGAAATTACCCTCACCTTCATCAATCATACTCACATTAAAAAAAATTAGTAAAAGAACCTTTAACCCTTATGATTTCACCCAAATTAAAAAAATTCCTTACTAAACGTGTCTTAACTCTAGTTTTCCTACCTATTGCAAAAAAAGAAAAGAAAAATAAATAAAAAGAAAAAAAATCTCCTATTCTGGCCATGGTAGTAACCCGATCAGGAGAAAAAAATATGGAGGATGAAACTACTTCCCTCAAGACCCAAATCAAATATCTTGATGAAAAACTTCTTGGCCTCAATCTTTAACATACTTCCTTGAACAACAAACAACATCTAGAGTCCTTTTTAGACACTGGGTTTTCTTCTTTTAGCAACTTTCATGGGTTGAAGTTTAATTTTCCTTGATTCAATAGTGTAGATTCGACTAGATAGATCTATTGAGTAGAATAATATTTTAGTCTACATAATAATTTTGATACCAACAAAGTCCTGATTGCATATTTCACTTAGAACATGAAGCCCTTCAATGGTATTGTTGGTATATCAAGGCTCATGACAAGCCAATATGGATCAATTGTTACACCTTTATTTTACAATGGTTTGTACCTAGTACTTTTGATTAATTCACTAGAACACTCACTAAACTTCACAAAATAGGAATCATGAGAGAATATTAAACATAATTTGAAAAATTGGCCAATCACACAGAGGGATTGTCTGATGAATTCTTTAGGAGTTGCTTTGTCAGTGGACTGAAGGATGCAATTCGATCTAAGGTCAAAATATTCCATCCCAACATGATGATAAAATCCCTAGGTTAGATATTTTGGTAGAGGACAAGATCATAGCTTAACAACAATCCAAATCCAATTTTGGTCCATTTAGAAATACAACTCCATAATGATCTCACACAATGCCAGCCCTCCAAACCACTCTTTTCAAGTATTTGATTGAAGTAGAAATATGAGCACATAGAGAAAAAGGATTATGTTATAATTATGATGAAAAATTCACTCAGGGACATCAATGTTTCAAGAAAAATATCTACCTACTGGATGTGGACTCTTTACCTAAAACTAAAGTTTGGGAAGATGCTCATGATACATCAAATGATCTGAAAGAAGCTTAGTCGATTATGGAACCTACTTCTTAAGAAGACCAACCAGAGATCTCTCTTCATGCCTTAATAAGAGTCACCACCCCATAAACCATGTGAGTTATAGGTTACTTCAAGAAGATCCCTCTTACAATCCTCATTGATTTTGGTAGCACTCATAGCTTTATTGACCCTCAGATCGCCAAATAGGTTGATTATTTTGTCCATCCTTGCTCCAACTTTGAAGTCATAATTGCCAGTGGGGGAACATTAACTTAGAAAGGGAAGCGTTGAAATGTGCATATCTATATTAGAGATTATAACTTGTGCTCTAACATGTTTGCCTTATAATTAGGTGGATGTGATGTTATTTTGGGAGCCTAATGGTTATGTACACTTAGACCCATCTTATGAGATTTTGATGAACTTTGGATGCAATTTTTAGATAATGGGTAAAAACACACATTAAAAGGCTTAAATTTAGGATCTCTCAGCATCATAAGTTCACATCACATGGAAAAGATTTTTAATAATAATTCACATGGTGTAATTGCCTAGCTCTATTCCATTCAAGTGTAACCATCAATGGTCTCCACTATTCCTTCTGATATACAAACCATTATGCATAGGTATGCATGTGTCTTTACCAAACCCATGGTATAACACCTTCATAGCCAAAAGAACACTGTATTCAGTTCCTTCCTAGAAGTTTTCCTCCCAACATGAGTCCCTAACACTACCCATTTCAATAAAATATCAAGATTAAGAAGCTCATTTGAGACTTATTGAAGCAAGTCATTATTCACCCCAATATCAGCCTATATTTTTCCCCAGTTCTCTTCGTCTAGAAAAATGATGGCTCATGAAACTTCTAAATTAATTTTTGAGCACTTAATCACATCAAAATAAAGGATAAATTTTTAATCCTTGTTATTGATGACATTCTTGATGAGCTTCATGGCACTTATTTTTTCTCCAAGTTGGATCTCCACCTTGGATGTCACTAGATTCAGCTTCATGAGGATGATGTTCCTAAGACAACTTTTTGCATGCATACTGACCACTATGAATTTTCAGTCATGCCATTTGGCCTCACTAATGCTCCTTCAACATTATATACATTGATGAATAAAATATTCTATCCCTACCTATGAAAATTCATTCTGGTCTTCTTTAATGATATCCTAATCTATAGTAAGACATGGTCTGAGCATTTCCAACATCTAGATCTTACACTTAATATTCTATTTGATCATCATCTCTGTGAAAAATAGTCCAAGTGTACTTTTGGTTGTGATGAAGTGGAGTATCTCAGGAATATTTTTTTAGCCTAAGGGGTTCAGGTGGATCTTGAAAAAATAGTAGCCATGACAAATTGGCCTCATCCTCAGACACTCAAGATCCTCTATGGTTTTTTGGGGTTGATTGGATACTATCACAAATTTATCAAAGATTATGGGAATATTGTAACTCCACTAACAACTATGTTGAAAAATGATTCTTTTACATGGACACAAGCTATTGAGTGTGCATTTGAAGAATTGAAATAAGCTACACCACACCTATTCTAGCTATGTCAAATTTTATAAAGACCTTAATTATCGAGAGTAATGCTTCCAATAATGGACATGGTATTATTATCTTCAAATAAGGATACCCTATTATGTTCATTAGAAAATCCCTTTCTAGAAAGAATTCAACATTCTCTACTTATGATAAGGAAATGATAGCCATTTTTCATCCAGTGTAGAAGTTGTGGCCATACTTATCGGGGAATCTTTTTTGCATTAAAAATTATCACTAGAGTCTAAAATATTTCCTAGAAAAATGGGTCTTTGCCCCATAATAATATAAAGTTGTCATTAAAATAATGGGTTATGATTATGAGATCACTTATAATAAGGGTAAGGATAATATTATGGTTGATGCTCTATCTCACACATTTGTAGACCAAGCTTCCCTTTCAACTATTTTCATGCCTATTACAAATTGGTTAGATATTGTATGGTAGGGGTCTATCAATGAATCTTCATTATCTCAAATAATTTAATAGTTGACCACTAACCCCTTTATAGTACCATATTATTCTTGGGTTGGTGCTTCTCTATAGTACAAGGGCTATTTGGTGCTTCCCTAGAACATAGATCTTCAACATGATGTATTTTATGAACTCCATGTTTCTCCATTTGTAAGACACTCAAGGTTTCTCAAAACTTATGATCAAGCATGATGTAATTTATTTTATAAGGGAATGAAAAAGGTAATTTAATAGATGGTAGCTAAATGTGATACTTGCCAACACAACAAGGGTGAAATAATACTCATTCTTAGGTTGCTTGAAACCTTGCCCATCCCTATAAAAATTTGAATAGATATCTATATGGATTTAATTGAGTGCCTCCCTAAATTTAGAGGGAAACTAATGATATTGGTTATGGTTTAGTCTCTCTAAATATAGTCATTTTTGTGCCCTTGGCTATCCTTATACTACCTCCATAGTCACCCAAATTTTCTTGGACTAGATTTTCCATCTTCATGGAATTTATTATTCTATTATCTTAGATTGTGATGAAACCTTCACTACACATTTTTGTATAGAACCATTTTGAGTCACTGGTACCCAACTCAAGATGAGTTCTGGGTATCATCCACAAATGGATTGCCAGACTGAAATTGTCAACAAATGCTTAGAAAATTTCCTTCATTTCTTCACCTAAAAACAACAACATTAGTGGGAAAAGTGTCTCCCTTTCATTGAACGGTGGTAAAATACCTCCCACACTTCAACTTAAATGACTCCATATGAAGCAATCTATGGTCAAGTACCACCAGTGCTACTTTTGTACACTCATAGTAGTTCACTGGTTCAAGAGGTCAACATGATTCTCCAAACTTGAGATCAGATCCTCAATGTCCTATGGGAAAATATTCATATGACACAAAATAGAATGAAATAATAGGCTGATCAACACCATTTTGAGTGCACTTTTCAAGTAGGTGATATGGTTTTTCTTCACCTACATCCATACAAGTAATCATCATTGAAATTCAAAGGGAATCATATGCTAGTTCCTACATTATATGGTCTATATAAAGCTATCCAAAATATTGGCTTGGTTTCTTATAAGTTAGAACTCCCACCTTCTTCTCGAGTTTACCTAGTATTTCATGTCTCTTGTCTGAAGAAAGTTCTTAGTATAAACATCAGAGTGTAAACTATTTTACCAAAAATTCATAATGAAGGATCCATTATTATTGATCTAGAGGCCATCATAGATAGTCACACATGCCAAATTCACTCCCACACCATCATAAAGGTATTAATTTAGTGGTATGGAATGTAACCAGAGGATTCAAAATGACAACCACTATTTTATATTCAGCACTAGTTCCCAAATCTAAAGCTTTGAGGACAAAGATTTTTCTATGAGGGAGGGGATATTATGAACTTATACTACCCATTTTCTTTAATTTTTTAGTATATTAGTTTATATGGATGCATATGCTTTATAAGTCATCCTGTAGGCATTTTATTTTATCCCACATTCATGGGAAGTAGTAGTTGCTTAGATTAGACTTAGTATATCAGTAAGTGTTGAGGCCAATGAAGGCATCCAAAAATTGTATTGAATTGAGATTTCTCAAAGGAGGTTTCCCCCTCAAAGAGGCCAATGATTTTGTAAATAAAATATTGTAATTTAGTTCTACTTATTTGAGTTAATATATTGCTGATTTTCATAGTTTATTTCAAGTACTTGAAATTATCTGCTAACTTGTTCAGGAAGGATCCTCTCATATGAATATTCATGCATATATAAAGTATACATATCCACATATATACTTCAGATATTGATTAAAATATCAATTTCTATACCTTCAATGAAATAAAACTCAAGATATGGGATATAGGGTTTAGAAGAGAGCAATTAATTGAAATGATAGAGCTTTTTTCCTTTCATTTTACCTCCTTTTTTTTAGCTATTCCATTATGGCCTTATCTTCTCCCAAGCATTCCTTTATGCTACCAGACCTGTATGGTAGAATATTGATACATTATGGTTCATTAATGGCTCCCAAAGCTTCTAGATAAAAAACTTCTTTAATAGGATGTGGCACATAGCTATGCCATAGTTTCTTACCATTAACCTCTAATACCCTACTCTACCCTACTTCTCCATGTTCCTCTAAATTCCACTCTTAATTTAACTACCATACAAAAAGAGTTGAATTAATAAATAAATAACTCTTCCTCTATGTATCCTTAGTCAAATTATTAGTTTTTTAATTTATATTCGAATATCAATTTAATCAAAATACTGCAACATGGTCTAAATGACCTTTCTCAATATCATTATCATAACCTTGAGTCAACAAGACTAGGTTTTTAAACCACTAATAATATTCCTCATGCAATACATACAAAACATATTTAGTAATCCAATGTTAGGTTCTTATCAAGTCAAACAAGACAATAACTTAGGCACTATGTTTTCATGAATGGTGTGAGTTTAAGGTCTCACCAACTGAGGTAACAATACATGTTTACTATTCAAAACTTAAAACACATTAATTTAAGTATGATTTTTAATTAAAATAATATTATGACATGTATCCCTATTGAGAGGTTTTAGTAGTTTTATTATAACAACTCAAAAAAGATCTCCTTTAACCATAAGTAGCAATACAACATAATAGTAGAATTGGATACAAACTAATGACAGTTGTTGAAAACAAAGTACAAAAAAATAAATATTATTAGATAAAAAACATTAAAGTGGTCATCCCTTAATTATCAACATAAATAAAATTAATTAATATGGGATATGACAATATAATCATGGTTAACAAGGGAACCCATAAATTATTAATATGCACAATATTAAAAGTTCCATGCAATCTATTCATAAGAGACATACCAATTTTAACACCCTATCTGAATAATTTGATTGGATATAAATCATCATATACCCTATCTACCTGATTACCAATATCATACACCTATTATTTAAGCACCTATCTAAGATCATGGGTGTTTATATATTTTTGGGCTAATCCTTAATTATATGGAATCATGGGTTTTAGTAGTTGTCTATATTTAAGCACTTCTATAAGGTCATGGGTTTTATATCCATTTTAAATGCAATTATAGATAGGTATGTTTTAGATTAAGGTAAAAATAGGTTTTGAAGGGACCCCAAAACCTTGAAACAAAGGATGAAGGATATAACAATAACGTCCACATGTGAAACCTATCACCTACTGCTAAACAGTATCAAAAACAGGTTTTATAGGGACCTGAAACCACAATACAATATCATCAAAAGACAGACCCCAAGTTTTACAGAGACCTGGAAACTCCAGTGTGAAAAGAAAACAAAGAACCAGAAAATGGAACCAGTTATAACATCCAACTAAAGGGACCAGGACTGTAAGAACTCAAAGATCCTATTCTTCTAATATTATAGATAGGTATGTTATTTTTAATTTCCCATGAGGTGATTATACTATGTCATCTCTACATGTAAAAGTTAAAAATATAATTTAAAACAAATTACTACAAGGAATTACCTCAAGTTTAGTTATGGATAGGTGTAATCCTAGCTTCTGTATGGAAACTAGATCCTCAAATTGATTAAACTCATCTTCTAAAGGTTCTTTTTTATCCAAAATTGTACAAGCCTCCTCTTCTTATTCAAAAAATGTAGTCTAATAATGGTAACCCATGATTCCATAAATAAATTTAGTGTCCTTAAATTCCTGGAGTAGGATAAAAGAGGAAAGAAATGTGGCCATTGAAAATGATTCACATTCTTGGCTAGGATAAAGAGTTATGCCAATTCTCCATTTGTTTAAGTGAACATTGGCAATTTCTATAAAATTTAGGATACACTATCATATATAAATCCTTCACATATTTTAATTTAAACTCCAAGTGATTATTTTAGTCACATCAATACATGAACTTTAATTATAAAGGTGTCCTTTCACAATTATATTAACTTCATTTTACCATTATAATTTAATTTTAGCCTTTCATTTATGATTTTACAATTTGATATGATTTGACATGTCCCTATTTCTTGATCTAAAGTGTCAATAGTCCTCAAGTCTCCCATAAAAAAATTGGTTTCCTTGTTTTCCTATGTACTATGGGATGAATCTATAATTTAAATTACTATCTAGGTGGATGTGATCATGACACTTGTCCACTAGTTATGGTTAAATCCATTAAAGATTTCCCATGATAAAAAAATCATTCCACATGTTTATTTTAGATTGGTTCATGATCCTTGAGTGAAAAACCTTATTGAAATGTATCATTATGTATTAGATAGTTCAGTGCCTTTATAGAATAAGTGGAACTATGAGAAGTGCTAGGAAGTTATAGGTGGCCATTTTTAAGTCCCCTAGGATCCCTAGAGTATAATCTCTTAGGTTGTCCTAGAATGTTTGAGAGTGTTTTAAAGTGAAATACCATGGGAATACATGGAATATACAATAATAATTTATTAAAATATAATTCATTCCAAGATATTTAAAAAAATCAAAAAATCAAAAGGCATAAAGAAACACCCAACATCAATATAATAGACAAAACTCCCTAGGATGCATTTTTCAATATATTTATGAGTTGGCCCATAGGAAGACATGTAGATACATGAGATTTTAAAAAAAAAAAAAAAACATAATTAACACCCTTTCCATATACATAATTTTATTTAGACATAATATTAAAAATGAGATAAAAAATATTGAAGATAAACCATGAATAATGATTATATTAATGAAGATGCATAGTCCTTGTGATAGTATACAACCTTTTTAAATATAAGACTAATTTTGAAATTTTAAAAAAGGAAAATAATCACAAGAAATGTATGATTCTATATGTGTTTTACAGGATTTGAGGTTTCTATTTATTTAAAATAACTTGGGGTGTGTTGGTCACAAAAAATGGTGACATCATGGGGAAAACACTTTGAAATGTTTATAACTCAACATATTTGGTTTCACCTTGAATAAAAAAACCATGAAATAGAGTTTAATAATATTTTTAGGATGATTAATATTAATTTCATCTTTAACACATAACATACTGAGCCTTGACATCTATGAATAGTCATATGTGTGTATATAATGATTTTTTTACCTTTGTCGATGAGGTTTTTGATATGGCTCAAGAATATTCACATGAATAAAAATTTATTAAAGGTAATGTTTATAATAATAATAATTATTATTAGTATTATCTCATAGTAATGGCTCAAGGAATGGGAAGGATTTGTAATTTCTCTACTACTAGCTAGGATTCCATAGCCCTGATAAAGATACCTTAGGATTCACTTTAGGTTTTTCTCCATTTCTAACTAGGTGTCTATAGCCTCAATGGAGATTACACAAATAACCCTTCCAAGATAAATATTGCGATATTTTTTATTTGAATATTTTATATTATCTCTTTTCTTTTAATTTTTTGTTTAATTTCTCAAATGGTTGGGAACCAATATATCCAAGGTATGGTGATCTATTTAGAAGAGTTTTGTATCTAATCATATTTATGTTATTCATATACCTTAAGACAATATTTAATATGATGATGTGTAGTTATGAATCCTATTTAAAAAATATATATTCTTAATTTATGTTTTAATTTTAAAATATAGATTCAACCTTCCATTAAAAAAAGAAAACATTCCAACATGGTGTTGATGTCTACTTAGGATTTTATTGGATTTCTTGTAATTTTGAACACTCAAAGTGAATCTGATTCTTTCCATCTAATTCAAAGTGACTAAGGTGACAAAGTGAATTAATATAATGCAAAATTTGTAAGGAATGTATGAAATGCCTTTTATTTTATCTTCTTATGTTCCAAACCAAACTTTATTGAGCTAACTACTAAAAGTGACACTAGTCTATGAATGCAAGGTAACAAAACTATTTCTATAGAAATAATAGATTTATATTTAATCTAACCTTTTCAAATAAAATATTTAAAAAATTAAATAAATTTATTCTATGCCAACTCTAATCCTATACAAATATTAAAATAAAACTAATCATTAGTCATAGATCAAGGAAGATGTAATATCTCAGAATTAATGCTTTAGGTGAAGTCCATCTATTGGAATAGGTATGCCATTCATTTTTAATTCATTTTATCTATAGTAATTAGATCCCAATTGTAGACACCGAAATCGTGTCTACCCCTTGGTCCTTTCTCCCCCCTTAGTCCCCTTTGGTCCACTTAACCACTCCTAACCCATGTCTTATTAATTTGAAATAATTATCTTATTTTAAGTTAATAATTCTTCCTCCCTTGCCACCTCACCACCCTTGGATACCCTTCTTTGGATTCCCTTCATTCCCCACATGGCCAATATTAATGCCTAGACCCCCATTCCAACTTCTCCCCTTTAACCTCTCATCCATTTTAATCACCTTCAACCGTTTCTTCTTCGGACTCGTTGACCCAACAGTTGGGAAAACGGACGAAAGGCTATTTTTAGCCTTTTTCCTACCTTCCAGCCGCCGACGTTGGTCAACTATCGACCGACATCAGTGATATTGCCGATGTCAATTTTCTTCATAACAGTTTTCTGCATTCGTTATCCTCCCTTCGCCCTTGCTCTAGATCTGACTCTTGAATCCTTGAATCTTCAGTCTTCGACCATCCACCACTTTGCCAATCAATCTACCAATCTTTAAACCAGACCTCTCACTCTCTCTCTCACAGGGCTTCTACACCAACAATAGCATCAAGCTTCTACACCAACAATAGGTACACCAGTCTGCAACACTCCTTCAGCTAGCCACAAGTAAGTATTTTGTTTGTACTTTCATTGTGTTTTCTAGTTATTTGCTTCTAAGTATTATGAAGTAGACTCAGCCCCACTACAGACCAGAACTGAATCCTCATCTCCCTGTCTCCTTGCTGGCCTCCTCTATCCCTCTGTCCCTTTTTGACATTCTATCCATTGTCCCTGCAACTCTACCCAAAGACCCTGCACAGGGCATCCAACCAAACCTAGACTCTCTCAGACCATCCAAATAGTACGAAAACCCATCCAAACCCCTTTTCAGACCTGTCTACAGACCACAGACCCATCCACAGACTACTACCCCAATCGATGCCAGCTGCAGAGACCACTGCCCCAACCGACGTTGGTAGACTAACCGACGTCGACAGACCTTGACAACCGACGCCGGTAGGACCACCGATGCCAGCGATTATGACCAGCCTGACAACATCATTCAGGTAAGTATTTGCTTCCATTTCCTTTTCAGTCTTTATCATTGCAGTCTTTTATCATTTTGCTATTTATCAGACATCTTTTTATCAATCAGTGGGTTGACATCCCTCAAGCTTTTGCTTCTGGGATCAAGCTTTTGCTTGGAAACCCACCATCTCCTCATCTAACGCCTTCTTTGTCTTAGTCTCTTTCTCTTGCAGGTGTCATCCTCCACAACCAAAGAGGAGTTCTCACGACGTCTGGATAACGGTGCGCACGACTTCATCCAGGTACATACAAGCCTTAGAAGATTTCTTTAAGTTTCTCAATTTCTCTCTTTGAATTTAGAAAGTGAATATAGCGTAGAAACACCAATATCTCTAAAATATGGTATGGACCAATTAAAATAGGATTTAACTTAGCATGCTAGCCATTTTTTTTTCATGTGTCTTATCCCATAATAAGAGTCTGAAATTATAAAATATTTTACCTTTGATTTCTTATCAAACCATCTCTTCAAAATATCTTGATGTCAACTAATTTTTTTTAGTTATTTATTATGTGCATCCTCCATATGAATAATGTCCATTAGTGTTGATTATATTTGATCATCATCTCCCCATATATTGTTGTATGAATTAGTAAGTAATAATCTTCAATTTATAGAAACATAGGTTCCTATCCATATAAGTAGAAATGGAGAAGCATTCAAGGCCCATTTGTGTCTAGTTTTGTCTTCCCATAACACATATTTGAGTAATGAATGTTAATCCCTTGGTCCATTTACGACTAAATTTTTGATAGAATAAATAAGATCCTTTTTATTAGATTTTTTAACTCTTTTATCTTATGGGTAATAATTTGAAGAGAATTTTAATATGAATTTATTACCATAAGATAATTTGGTGATTTTATAGATTAAAATCTAGTTCCATTGTCATAAAAAGGAGAAAAATGAGTACCAAACCTAGTAATGATATTATATTCAAAGTTTTTGATGACTTCACTAGTTGTGTTATTTTTGGTGGTGAGTAACTCAATATACCATGTGCATTAACCAATGGGAGTCAATATAAATTTGTGGAATTTAGTATAATTGGGGATAATTATGCCAAAATAATCTATCACCCATTTGGGTGAATGGCACAATCACATGTTACAAAGACATGGTTGTGTTTATTTATATTTTATAAAAAGGTTGAAATTTATGGAAAGTTATGACATGATGATGAACATACTTAAATATTTTTGGTTGATATTATTCATCCTTTAAAATATTATCTATTTTTGTGTATCTAAAATGATGATCACTACCAATATTTTCATGGAATTTTCTCATAATATTATCAACTTCAGTCATGGTAAGACACCTGAGATAAATATATTCATAGCTTATTCATATATGACTCCTTTATTTGGCATTTAAAGAAATGTTTTCAATTTTAGGGATCTCCTATGTTCTCTAGTAAATTTTTTAGGATAAGATACATATATAAAATAATGGATAATGTGATCATGTACCACCCATTCAATGCAATTTATGCTTGGTCAATATGTATTATTGAAATCCTTAGATTGACCTCTATAATGAGTTGCATAAATTATTAACATGTGGCCATTTCAATTATCTTAATATCTATATCATATTATTGTAATATTTCCATTCATTTTCTCTTTTATTCTCTAAGTTCATTTTATCCTAACATAATTTTGATGGTCAGCTTAGGTAAAATAGTATGGACTTTAGTTATAAGGATGTAATGTCTAAATTTATTCACAATCTTAAATAAGGCATATAGTTTCTTATCTAAAAAATAATATCTAAGTTTTTCATCCTTCAAATTGAATAATTATTGTAATATATGTTATTAATCTAAGGTGTCATAGGATTTTGTATTTTTTTATAGATGAAGAGTCACTTTTAGGAATAGGAAGATTTACTTTAGAAGGTGAAATGAATATCTAAACATTAGATTTATAAATTATAACCTTATTCTTATCAAATTTAATAATGAATAAAATTTTACATTGCACCAAATATTGATCATTGTCATTCCATGTAATACTTGGGTTGACATTAGTATCATAACACAAGCTTCCTCATAGATTAATCTTATTCTCCATTTTTTATTATGTTGTCTAATCTAATCAATATTATTCAATTCTTAGGAATACATTCAAATTCCTTTAGAATAATAAATTATTTTTTTTATTTGTAAATTTTAATGACCTGGTATTATTGGTGTAAATTTTAAGTATAGCATTCATTAAGGTTTGACTCTTTTTACTAAGACTACATAGCATTATCGTTGTTGTTGCAAGGCACTACCTATGTGAATATGGTGTATAAATTTAAATAAGGTGTTTTTTAATTCCATATATGTTTAATGATCATCTTATTTTTAATGTCCCATTTTTTATTAATTCATTAATTAGTGTACCCAAAATCCCATTATTATATTTCTTATGGTCTAAGGGAAATTTCTAAGGAAATAGTTTTAGTTATTTGGCATCTTCATTAAGGTAAATATATAACTGCACAAATGGGGGAGTTCTTATGGAAAATATATGACAAAATTTATGATGGTTGTAAGAGAGTAGGATTGGAGAATCTTTATGCATTAAAATTATTTAGGTGTAATAAGGAAACTATGACAAATCTTTAGTGTGCCTATTTTATAGGTATAATATGAAAACATTCCATTATTAATATTTGGTATTTTTGTATGTTTTTATTTGTGTCCCTCCTTATTTAAATAAATTAACTTCATTAGTTTGGAGTCTTTTGCCAAAGTATCAATTTCTTTCATAGATTGAGCACTTGTGTTCAACTATAAGATTTGAGGACAAAACCCATTGGATTGTTATAAACTAGAGGATGAAAACCATTTTGTTTCTTGAGGTAAATTTAATATATAGGTTATATTTTCACATCAAAATATTTATTCATATCTCAACATTTATTTTGGTATGTTGTAGTTACATAATTATGAAGAAGTGAGTTCTACTTTACAGAATATGTGTTTCATATTTAGTAGTTAGATGCATGGCTATGGTTTATGATTTATTCCATCATATTTTTATAAATTTCATGAATATAAAATATCTCTATCATTTTTTTATGTTCTAATTCTTGTATGTAAACACTGAGTGATTTTAGGACATAGTTGTGAAAAATCAGCATTGTATACATCACTATTTGATATAAAAATTATGTAGAGTTTGTTAAGGTATTGAAACATATAATATATATAAAATTTGGTTAAATATTTAATATTTTAATGTAATTTCATAAATATTATTTTTATCTCATTACAATGGTATCAAAGCCCTGATTTGGCCGACCTATTGGGTGAATAAATTTGTTGATGATTCCAAGTGAAATATAAATTAGATATCAAGGAAAATTGTAGCAAGCACAATATCCAGATAGAGGGGAAGTTATGGGAGAAAAAATAAGAAATATTAAATTGATAAATGAAGAAAAATTATAATTATTACATGAAACTTTAATTAGACTTAATCAAGGATAAGATAGGTTAGCAAATCTCATGGCATAAAAGTTGTACTTTCAAAATTTGATAAATATAGACCCTAGTAAGATATATGAAGGAGAATGGAGAAAATATAAAAACAACCGATATGTGGTTATTTCCATGCCAAAGCCATCTAATCCTATGTTTTTTCAAAGAGATGAAAAAGAGGAAGAGGAACCTAATGCTCCTCCCATAAAAGAAATTGATAGAATTTTTGATGAATACTAAGGTAAACTTGAAGCTTTCAAAAATATAGTCACCTTTTTTAATTACCTATAAATCCTTGTAAAAATGATTCCTGGTGGAAGAAACTCTAATGATAATCAAAATGATGTGAGCAGGGGTTTGTAACAAAAGGTAAATAAATTAAATGTTCATGGTAATACCAAGATATCTATTTAGGCTTGGTTATCAAAATTATAAACTTATTTTAGTATCATCCTTATGGAAGAGGAAGATACCATAGAGTATGCCATGTTGCATTTATAAGGTGTTGCTTATGATCTATGGCACTATGGTTTGGTAACACAAGTACATATCCTTATGAAAACTTTTGATGATTTTTTCCAAAGGACTATGGATTGATTTGAGTAGGAAGATGAGGATGATTACTTAAATTAGATTGTGGGGATCCAATAACTAAACTTAGTGGAATCATATATTTTAGAGTTTCAACATGTTGTAGTTATGGTACCAGATGTATCTAAAAAGAGAATCACTTTTCTCTTTGTTGAAGGCTTGTTTAAACCTCTCAAGGGTATTGCTAAGGATTTTACACCATATTAACTCTAAGAGGATACTAAAAGAGATATAACACTTGATCCATATATATTAAAAGGTAAATTTTTATCTCAATGCAAGGAACCCACCTTTAGTCATCACAAGGGGAGTTTATAAAAATTAAAATTTGGCACATATTGCCAAAAATCCACACCACAACCACCTAAATTAAATAAGATAGATGATTATTCTAAAAATGAAATCATAAGGAAGAAGTTATGTTTTTCTTGCAAAGATCCTTGGGAATTGATTCATAAATTCCTCAATAAGGGCAAAGAATAACAACCAATCATAAAATAAAATGAACTTGAAAATTTAGATGATGGAGATTCATGTACACTGGAAGCTCTTTCAAGAGCACCCAGATACCATCCATTCAGAGTTTGAAGAGTATTATATGGACAATGAATCACTATGCTTATTGATAGTAAAAATACCCAAAAATTCATTAATGAAGGATTAATTATGAATAGAGGGATAAAATATAAATACTTTGTAGGATTAAATGTCATTATTTTAGAGGGATTCACCATTACATTCACCAAAAATAATTTGAAAACTCAACATAGACATGGGTGATCATAAGGTATGTGATGATTTCTATTTTGTGGGATTATGATAAACTAACATGGTTTTAGGTGTATAATGGTTGTACTCCCTTATTGAGTTTTATTAAAATTATCAATTCATGAAGATCAAGTTTAAATCTAAAGGGAAAGATGTGTTGTTTATAGGAATTACTAATGGATCACCATGAGTGGTGATAGCTAAAATAATAGAGAAGACTTTATATAGGGGAAAATTTATTTAGGTAGTAAGTTGTTTGGTGATGCTTGCCAATTCATCCCTTGGTAATAAATGTATTTATCATGTTGATATTCAAAATATTTTAGATAATAATAGTGTGGTGTTTAGTGACTTGCCTCTAGGATTACCACCTGATATAGGATTCTAATACATTATAAAATTGAATCTAGGTTCTAAGCCTATCATGAACATTCCTTACCACCACCCAAAAGTGTATAAAGAGGAGATATATAAGTATATAAAGGAGATAATGGATATGGGTCACATTAGGCCCAATTCTATCCCATTTTATTCATTAATGGTTCTTGTAAAAAAAGATGGCACCATGTATATGTGTATTGACTATAGAACATTGAATAAAAAGACTATAAAAATATCTACCCCATTCCAAATATTGGTGAGCTCATTGATGAGTTGTATGTTGCAGTGTATTTTTCAAAGATTAATTTGAGATCAAGTTACCATCAAATCCATGTAAGGAAGGAGGATGTGTATAAAAAAACATTCAGATGTCATTATGGCCATTTTGAATTCTTGGTCATGCTTTTTTATTTGAAAAATTCTCCAACTAATTTCTAGTAATGCACAAATCAAGTATTCATAAATCATTTGAGAAATTTTTTATTGATTTCTTTGATGACATTTTGATTTACAACAAGACTAGGAAGGATCATTTAAATAATCTAGATATAGTCCTTGGAATATTAGAGCAACATGCTTTCTTTGTAAAATAATTAAAATGAGAGTTTGAGATGACAGAGATATTTTACTTGGGCCATATCATTAATTATCAAGGTGTGCATGTGGATTTAATTCTAATTTGAAGCATCTAGAATAGTCCTTAGAATATTAGAGCAACAAGATTCCTTTACAAAAGAATCAAAATGTGAGTTTGGGATGACAGAGATATTGTACTTGGGCCATATCATTAATTCTCAAGTAGATCAACAAAATATATAAGCCATCTTGGATTTGCCTCTTCCTACCACATTAATATAGTTGAGAGGATTATTTGGCTTTTGTAGCTATTATATAAGATTTTTAAAGGTGTTTTCACATCTATTATCACCTTTAACTAATATGACAAAGAAATGAGTGTTTATGTAGACAAAAATAAGACAAGAATCTTTTGATAAGCTTAATGGGGTTGTGAGTTCATGTCCTATAATTACTATTCCATATTTATCAATTTCATTTTTTGTATAATTTGATGCTTTAGGAGAAGGAAATGGATTTATTTTAGTACAAAATGGCATCCTATAGAATTTGAAATAATGAGAAAAAAATCTCTATCTATGACAAAGATATGTTTGCCATCATGCATGTTTTGACCAAGTTCTGACAATATTTAGTTTATGGAATATTTGTGGTGAAGACATATCATAATAGTTGGAAGTTCATCCTTGATTGATGTGACTTGAATGATAGGAAAAAATAATGGGTGAGTAATCTCCAAGATTATGCTTTTGATATAGTGTACATAAAAATTAAAAAATGTAGTAGATGATGCTATTTTGAATATGACTAATCTATACTATACATATATTATTTATGTCAATTGGAAGGTATCTATTATGGTTGAATATGTTAAAAACACATTTTACACTAACATATTTGAAGGGAATGTGAGAGATGATAGATTCATAGTGGAAGATGGACTCATACTCTATAAAAATAGAATCCTTCTGATTCATGAATCCAAAATGAAGGGGAAGAGTTTGAGATATTTTCATGATGCATCACTAGTAGGATAAATAAGATTTTATAATACATATAGACACATCAGATAAATATTCTCATAAAAGGGCCTTAAGAAGGATGTCCTTAAACATATTAGAGAATGCATAACCTATCAACAAAATAAAGTAGAACATGTATTTATAACAAAATTGGTACAACCATTGCCTTTTCCTAATCAAAAGTGGGAAAGTATATCCATGGATTTTATTATAGGCCTCCCCAAGGTAGCCAATAAATATTAAATTTATGTTGTTATGGATCGGGTAACAAAGCATGAACACTTATTTACTATTTCTTTAGAACTCAAAGGTCATCAGGTGGTAGATTTATTTCTCAGGGAAGTATTTAGGTTACATAGGTTGCCTGAAAGTATTGCCAATGATAGAGATAATAGATTTATGAATTAATTTTAGTAATAATTATTTTATTTGAGTGGCACATAGCTCACCCCTAACACAAGATACCACCCAAAAACAAATGGGTAGATAGAAATAGTGAATAATTGGGTTGAAAGATATTTGAGGAACTATGTTTCAAATCAACAATAGGCATGGGTTAAATGGTTTCACTTGGGGGAATAGTAATACAACTCCACCCACCATATGTTTACTAGTATGTCTCTATTTATGGAATTATATGGTTATGATGCATTAACCTTTTTTGATTTTATATTCATAAATAGTAGAGTGCCGACAACTAGTGAGATAATCAAATAGAGATAGGACATAATAATCTCACTCAAATACTATATCTAGTAAGCCTAAAATCAACAAAATCTCTATGTAGTTTAGAAACACACCCAGGAGTCATTTGAAGTTGGGGATATGGTTTTATAAGATTGTAACCTTATAGGAAAACTTCCATCAAAACAAGTGGGGATAAAAATATTAAACCATGTTTCTATGTGCCTTAAAATATTCTTAGGTGGGTTTGTGAAGTTGTTTATGAGTTGGAGTTACCACAAAATAATAGGATCGATAAAGTATTCCATGTTTCTTACCTCAAAAGGGAACTTGGACAACATGTCACACCATTAGTGGATTTTCCACCCTTGGATGATGAAGTAAATCTCATATTAGTACCAGATGTTATTATTAACACTAGGGTGAATAAATTGAGAAATAAGAGCATTTTATAGTACTCGATTCATTAGAATAATCTACGTAGAGAAGACAATACTTGGGAAGGAGCAAAGGTCTTGGAACACAAATTTGAATTGCTTAAGGGTAAGAAAGTTTGGGGAGGGAAGGCTTGTAATGTCTCATTTGTAATTAATTCATTACTTTGTGGACCCAAAATCCCATTCTTATATTTACCATGGGCAAGGGGATCTTTCTAGGTAAATAGTTTTAATTATTTGGCATCTTCATTAAGGCAAATCTATGACTGCATAAATAGGGGAGTTACAATAAAATGACATTGGAAGGAGAACATATATTATGGAAAATATATGACAAAATTTATGATTGTTTTAAGAGAGTGGGAGTGGAGAATGTTTATGGGTTAAAATTAGCAAGGTGTAATAAGGAAACTATGATAAAATTTAGTGGGCCTATTTTGGAGGGAGAATATAGAAACATTTTATTACCCATGTTGGAGATAAAATATGGAAACATTGCATTGCCTATTTTAGAGATAGAATATGGAAATATTTTATTACTATTTGTTGGCATTTTGGGAGGTTGGAATTTATGCCCCCTTATTTAAATCAAGGAAATTCACTAGTTTGGGGTCTTTTTCCAAATGAATTAATTTATTTCATAGCTTGAGAACATGTTTTCAACTATAAGATTTGAGGATGAAATTCATTGGATTCTTAAAGATCAGAGGATGAAAATAATTTAGTTTCTTGAGGTAAACCTCATATAGAGGTTGTATTTTCATGTCAAATCTTTATTCATATCTCAACATTTATTATTTTATGTTGTAGTTACATAATTATGAATACGGGATTTTTAGTTTACATAGTATGTGTATTTAATCATAAATTCATCAAGTTTATAAATCAATTTTGGCTCGAAGAAGATAGAGCATACTTACACTTATGATTGAGAATACAATTATTAAGTGAGAGCATGACTAATATGGTGATCCACTAGAATCAATTAGGGGATAAATTATCACAATACCCCATGTTAATAAGGCATCTAAAGCCTATAGTCTAACAGAATCATGTAACAACCCTAAAAGAGTCTTAAGTTTAATGTTCACACTATTCTAATAAACAAGAAAGTAAATCTAATCTAGTGCACACCAAAGCTTATGGCACAACATGAGGGGTTAATAAAGCAATCAAAACATGTTAAGAGAATTTTAATAAAAATAAATATGAGTAAGACCCTAATACATGGAATATGAAGAGTAATATTATTTGAGCCAAAACTTATGCTACTTCTATCTACTAAAGAGAGGAGAACAAAGTTAGAATATACTTACCTAAATGTGAACCCATCAAGATTTAATCTCTCCCTTATCTAAAGGGGATTTTCAAGAGTTTGTTGTGGTTTTTAAGGATAAATAAGAAAAGACAAAACATCCAAGACTTATCTAAAAGATAAGAGTTTCCAAGTAGAAACCTTAAGCTAAGACTCAAGTAGAATGGTGGAAGAGCAGATTGTAAATACGTGTTGAGCAAATAATAACAATTGATTTCATATTGAAATAATGATGAAATAATATTGTATTTATAAGTATATCTCACCCTAAATCCTTTCAAATATGTCAGTTGTATGGGGTCAACCTAGTCAACCACGTATATTTTTGGGAGATAAATCACTAGGTCCTAAGCTAGATCAGCCAAAGGGCTAATAAAACTCTCAAGTGAAAATACCCAAAATAATATAGGTTCAACCCAATCGACCCTGTATAGTAATCAAAGGATGAGAACTATACAAGGTTAACCCATTCGACCTAATATAGTTAATTGGTGAAAGGGGATCAAGGTAAGGAAAAGAGGGATGAAAAGAAGAAAAAGACTCGAGGAGTGTGTAAGGGAGGAGTAATAGATTAGGAAATGCTTTTAAGATTTGGTTAGACTGGTAATAATGTGTAAATAGGGTAAAACAATCTTGAAAATCACCAAAGGTCTTCCCACCCCTTTCCTGATGCACTCTTTAAGGCATGCACTTAAAGAGATTGAGTCTCGATGGGTTCTTGTAAGATGTAAAGCATCGGTATTTGATAAAAGTTAAAAATATTATGTGTATACATATGCCCCAATATAAGTTCATCATGTGTAACTAAGGTGCAATATGGGATGGTGCTTCAAGAAAGAACACAAGGACACATAATTTTGATGCTAATTTTTTTTTTGTAGTATTTTAATGCAAAAATAATTGAAAGGAAATGACTGAAAAGTAAATAATTAAAAAGTAAATGTAATGCATACCTTGAATTACTTTTATCATTGGATGGTTGTATCTTATGTTGTTAGTTTTGATTATGTAGGATGTAGAGGCTACTTTTGATAAACCCAAGAATACAAAACTAAAAAACAAAAATAAACAAACACAAAAAAAGCTAAGATAAATGGTGCTATAAGGATGGGACATACTTGGGAATTTGGAAAGTTGGGGTGACAAGTGATATGTTATACCAAATTACCAAATCAAATAAGAAGATTAAATTTGGTAACTAAAAATCAAAGGATATTAAAGACCAAAAACCTCAAAAAAGCTATCCTTAAGTAAGAAAGGCAAAGTCACCAAATCAAACCAAGGATAAATGTCAAACATGATGGTAATCAAATATCAATGATAAAAATAAGAAACAAAATTTTAAAACAACATTGATGAGTGAGCATTAAAAATCCTTATCTCACTCAAAAATGGAAAAAGGTGCATAAAAAGGGGAAAAAAACATTGATGAGTGAGAATTAACAAGCCAACCTTAGTTAACAATAGAAAAAGGGGTACGAACTTAGGTGTCCATAACGACAAGATAGTACTTAAAATAATAAATGGTAAAAGTAAAGTAAAACAAGTATAGAAATCTAAATTTATGGTGAAAAATAAATAAGTAATCCATATTTACTCAAACATGTTGTTTCTCTCTAAGGATAGATAAAACTGAAACAGAGTAGTGCTAGCATGTTTTTAAGAGATGAAGAAGAAGGAATTAGAGAAGAAGGGAAAATAGATTTGGAATCAAAATTTGTCTATCAAGGGGGGAAATGAAATGGGTGGAGGGGAGAATTAAGGAAAAACCAAGGTAGAGGAAATCTTTGTCAAAGTTAAGACACTCAAATTAGGTTTGTCAAAACAAGAGGACTTTCAACCTTAAGGACTCTGAAGAACTTCTCTTAGCTACACAAGTCTTAGGTCAAAAAATGAAGTATATATATCATCCCATGAATGCTATATGCATGAAAATTAAAATATACCTACCTCCCCATGATATATTCCTCATTTCTTAGGACCCCTTACATAGCCATCAGTCTAATGTGAAGATTTGGTAGTTGCGTGAGAAATTAGGTAGCACCATAGAGTTTGTTGAATTTTCCTATTCCAATCTATTGGCCTACTACACCCCAATGGACCTTGGATCTATGTAAGGCAAAATATGAAGTTTTAGCTTTGATTAGAGATAGGAGATGTGTTTTTAATCACATATTTTGGTGTGATATTGACTTTTAAGATTTGTATGTTGCCTTTTATATATCATTTTATTTTATTTTAAATGATTTAAATTTAATATTTCTTTATGGATTTTTATATTCCTCCTCTATGTAGATGTGAAAAACCAAACATGAGTGCTAAATATGACTTTCATTTGAACACTTAGGATAAGGTTGCTAAGAGAGAGAGACTTTAAAGAGCATGGGGTCTAATAGTCTCATAAATATAGGTGAAATAAAAGTGATATATTAGATTCCATCTTATTTTATCCATTGTGGAGCGAGAAAAAGGGAAATTAAGAATAATAACACATGAAACAATTTGAATTACTTCAAATCACAAAAATGTGATAAAGGGAAAAAAAGGGATACAATAATAGTAAAGGGTAATTCCTTATCATAAGAATGAGGGAAATGGAGGAAAACATGATAACATAGATTGTTGTGAAAATTTCATCTAACAAAAGAAGCAAAAGCTAAAGTTGAGAAAAAAGGATTTAAAAATATGAAAATATGGTAATATTATGAGGAGGGTCAGGTCCTATCCATGGTCTTACATTGAAACTTCATAAAAGGGAAACCCAAGGGTGCCAACAAAAAAGTGAGGTAAGCAAAAAGATGGTATTTTGTAAGGAAGGGCAGGTACTATTCATGATCTTAAAAAGTAACTCACAAGAGAAAAACTCAAGGGGTGTCAAAAAGAGAAAATGTAAGAAGATAAAGAAGACTATGGTACTTCAAGAAACCAAAAGAACAAAAGGGAGGACTAAAGGTTTATGAAAGAAAATAACTTGTTTGAGAGGGAAAGACCCTTGTAAGTAACCTAAAAAAAGTGTTATAGAGATGTAGAAAGAAATCATGAAAATAATGAAATGTTTAGGCAAAGTACTTTTTGAGGAATTATGCATTGGTGGGATCTTTGAAAACATGGCCTTTATTGGTTTGAAGATGGTAGGTGCTTGGACCAAGAATATATTTGACTAAATATGGGTCCCAACATATTTAGGTGTATTTACCTTATTTGTCATGGGTGTAGTTTAATTTAAGGATAAGATCACCAACATTAAACATATAGACTTTAACAAATTTAATATGTTGTTTGAAAATGTGACACTTGTATTAGTGGTTGTGTTATAAGGTAAAAAGATGGCATTCATCAAGTAGATAAAGGGCATGAAGATGAGCTTCATGTAATTTTTCATCAAAAATAATACCATGAAGAGATATATGAAGAGATGGAAGCTTAACTTCTAAAGGAAAAATTAACTCAGAACTATAGACTAGCAAGAATGGAGTTGCCCAATGGCAATACATATGCTAGTTCAATAGGCCCAAAGTGTAGGGCAAAGATGAAGATGCCGATATGTACGGGTTTCATGGATTGCATTTTATAGAATTTTGTTGATAATTTTATTAGTGGCCTCAGCTTGGCCATTACATTGTGGATGATATAAGGCATGAAAAATTTGTGATTAATCTTGAATTTATTGCAAAGTTGTTTAACATGTTTGTTTTTGAAATTACCATCATTTTTTAAAATGATGGTATGGGGAACACCAAAGTAGTAAATTATTTGATTGAGAATAAATTTATAAATGATAAGACTAATGAAATTAATAAGGGGAATGGATTCTACCCATTTGGTAAAATATTTGGTATCAATGATGATAAAAACATGCCCATCTTGGGAGTGAGTTAGTTTTCCAATGAGATCAAATCCCCATATGGAAAATGGCCAAGGAGATTCAATATTTTGAATTTTATATGGAGGTAAATGGATTATATCATTATGAAGCTGACAAGGATTAAAAAATTTAGCATATTTGATTGCATCCTTTTCAAGAGTAGGCCAAAAGTAACCCATGTACTTGTTTAAGAAGAAGAGGGACCTCATCTTACATAATACAATGGACCAAGGTACCTTCAAAATTATGATAATAAAGGATGTTATGTAAAAATACATACTTGAAAGTATAGTCATATAAAATGCAAAAATTGGTAACTTGAGCATGGCTAATGACACCCAACCTATTAGGTTCCTCTTGCTTGCTCTCATGACCCTCCTAGGAATCTTTGAATAATTCCCAATCACATGTAACCTTCTAAAATTTATCCTAGATGAGTCAAACCCATTTTTCCATGACTAATCCATCCCCTTAGGTCTCATCAGCTTAAGACAATAGTGCCACACTTAGACTATAGCATCAATGCCACTCGTATCTACTTTTGGTACTCCTATCTAAGTGCATTTTTGGCCCCAATAGTCAATTTATTCTGGTTCCACATCCTTTTCCTTGTTATCCTAATGCAATCACATTTAACCCATGACCAATAGATCCCTATGAAATCCTATTCGAAGATCATTTAGAAAAGGTTGGAAAATATCACTAAGCAAACAAGAATATAAGTAAGATTACTCAAGCAATCTTCCCTATTCTCTACATACAATCCTTACACTAATCCATATCCACCTAAAGAACATTTAGTTTATCAGTTTACATCTTCATACATACCATTACATAAAGCACACCAAGTGAGAGAACTACATATGGCTTGATCCCTCTTCAGAGTATTAGTATGTAGGTAACGTGCCCATACAAGGGGTGTGGATACATGTTTAGTTAATTTTACATACACTAACCCCCCCTCTTTTTCAAAATTTGTCAAAGCATAATGGAGTATAGGGTTTGAAAATAAAACCTACTCTATAGGGAGCTCTATAGACTTCCAGCTATCAAAAATTCATAGACAAGGTCACATAAACTTGGCAAACAAAACCCAAAAAGCTTAGATATTCAGAACAACAATTGTAGAGGTAGACTATATTATTAGTACCACTCCTATATAATTTTTGTGCTCTTATCCAATCATAAAAAAGGTCAGGTCTCAATTTGTGAGTGTCCCAATCCTAGACAGTGAATCTCATAACCTATCTTAGTCATATCAACCAATTTATAACTAATTCTTATTTTCTCCATCTTATTACTATTTTTAGAAAGGTAAAATTTTCAATCTAATTTACAAAATTTAGTAGCTTAATTATTGCATATTTATTTACTGATTTTACTACTCATACCCTTTAATTAAATTAGGAATAATACACCAATATTCTCAAAATTGTTAAATCATTTGGTGAACTCGAATTACTTCATTTGTGTATAAAAACCCTAGAAGCCATAGGGTAAATTTATTACTAATTTTTCTTATTATTATTTTTTTTACCTACATAATAAAATAAAAAATTAGCATTAAATTTTTTTAGGAATTTTAAAATAATTTTATTTCAAACCCTAGTTTCCCATACTAGGTCCTAGTAATTTCTCTAGTAATTTTCCAATAAATTTCTATTTTTTTACTAGCATATTAGAATAAAAAATTCACTTTATATTTTACAATTCAATAGTAATTTGTAAAAAAAATCATTTTAAAAAACCCTAGTTGCATATAGTAGGTCCCATTAAATCATAAATTTCTTTATAAATTTTTTATTTTTTACTTGCGTATCTAACTTAGAAATTCACTTTCAATTTCAAAATTTCATAGTAAATCTCAAAATAATTATTTTTCAAAACCCTATTTGAATATACTATGTCCCATTACTTCTTGAGGTATCAAATTACATGTTTGTGAGCTTCGTATCTTTTTTATGAAATTTTTAGTTCACTATTTTTAGGACTTTACATTTCTTATATTCAATAATTTCCTTCTACAACATTTTATCTATTACAAATTATTATAAAAAATTAAATCAAAATTCAAATTATTTTCCTAGTTTAACAATGGCCCAACACACCAGTTTTGATGAAACTGATAAAATGGAACTTTAAGAACTCTTGACCAAACACCTTGACATGAAAGATGACATGCTTAAAATACTACAAGAAGAACAAAAAAGAGTGAACAAGTTTGATCTTCTCAAACCATAAAACATCTAGTTGTAAATGACACTACAGGGGAAACTATGTCTTAATAACCCCCTATAGCAGCCTAACCTATCTCTATGGCACCATCTATAACTAGTACATATTTATCTCTTGATGTGGTAGCCCTTATGTAAGAGATAAGATCTCTTCAATCCAAGGTGCTACATATTGAACAAGGTGCATCTAGACCTACATAGGCTTTGGATTCTTTTGCTCTACTACATAAACCATTGGCACATCACATTACTTTTAATTCCTTACTATAAGGTTTTGTTCAACCCAAGCTTACTCTATATGATGTCAAGGGTGATCCAGAGACACATTTTAGAGATTTTTATGTAGCATGCTTGGACTATATACCAATTTAGTAGCTGCTTACCAAGTTATTTCCATAGAGCCTAAAGGAGTATGCTTTACAATAGTTTTATAGTCTACCAAATTAGTCAATTAATGCATTAAATATTTTATCCAACATGTTCCTAGCTCATTTTGGTATTAACATTGGTGACAAGGTTTCCTATTCCCAAATTTCACAATAAAAACAAAGGACAAACAAGCATCTCATAGATTATGTTCTTCGATATAAGACTATTTTTGCTAAGATACTAGCTCCATGGCTGATCAAGAGTTACAAGATCTCTTCAAATAGATTATTTTACTAGTTTTACATGAATCAATGATCCAAAAATCAAAAGATTTGGTTGAAAAATAATTCAATAGATAATAACAACACAATACCAATAATGTTATCTCTGAGAAGAGATGTCTTATTCATCAAAATTTGTAGATCTGAACATATGCTTATCTCTAAGAAGAGATTTATAATTTAAATTTTGGGTTAAATCTTAATTTATACATGTTTTTAAGGTGGGAGGAGGATGTGGAAGGTCACCAATCTCAAGGGAGATTAAGTGGTTTGACTTCCATGATTTACAACAATACAAAATTCAAGGAATTACTATTTTTAGAAACTTATTATTTTTAGACTACACTACTAAAATTAAAATTTGGGGAAATTCCATTGGGTTTTTTGGGGTAAAAATATATCAATCAAAGATCCATTCCATCTCACCACATTCTCCTCATTCTTATCCTTCCAATGGTTCAAATGGTGAGTCAATTGGAGCTACAGTGCAAAAGTTATGGCTCCTAGAAGTTTTGTCATCAATTGGGGTGGACCCGTCACCTGAATTGTTGCCTAAATTGTTTCCCGAATCAATCAATTATGTTCAAAATATTATATTCCTTCCCTTAATTGTGTCACACTCTAAAGTAAAGAGAAGTCAAATTAATTTAAATGGGAAAACTCAAGTACATAAGTATATCAAAAATACCAAACAAGAGTAACAACAAAGTCTCATACAAAGTCAAGGTCAATGATAACAAGAGTCAAAATCAACTGATAGTTAATATGGATTTTGATCCCCCTCAACATGTGGTTTTATTAGTACCTCCTTGATGAACCTTTACCAATCTACTAGTTTCTCCATCTAGAGTTTTATAGTAGCTATTGAAATGTAACATCATATCTCTCCCTCTTATTTGGGAAGTTGACCCAACAAAGCCTCTTCGATGGGGATATGATCAACATGAATTTTAAAAGTTTCATAAGGCACTAGGCCATACAAAAAATAAATGAATTAGTTTGAGACACAAGATACATGATTTGATAGATGGTAATCATATTTATCTTGGAACTTTAGTTGAAACTCCTCAGGTAAAGCAAACACAAGATAAAGCTTTGAAAATATTCTCAGATCACTTTTCACAACATTATAAATAAGAGTTTGGGGACACATCAGGGGTTCACCATGCATATCATGCAAATCCACCACCATATACATATAAGGCACCTTTAATTGAGACATATCCTTTAAGTAACATGTTTGGTGTATATAATTCTAGAGTTCCAGCTAGACTTTCCATCTCTTTTTTAGAACAGGAGATAGTTAAGGATAATTTATATTATCATGCACTCTTTATCAAAATTTACATTCATAATCATCCTATTCATAGTTTTCTCATAGATTATGGATTCAGTGTGAACATGCACACTATGATATTATTGTATCATTTGGGATATTTAGAGTAGGATATTACCATAATAGACATAATTATCAGTGGATTTAGTGGGCACATTCATAATTTAATGGGTGAGATTGTAATTATTCTATAGTTTGGTCCAACACACATTACCACATCATTTACTATAGTTCCTAGTGTAGGAGTTTTTTATATGCTACTTGATCAACCATGGATTCAAAAAAATTGAGAAGTACCTTCTACAGTTCATAAATGCATGAAATTCATTCATGCTAATCAGGTTGTTATAGTTGGTGGTCTATATGAGTTACTATTCCCCACTTTATATCCATCTTATACTTTGTAGTCACTAGTTTTAGTTTAGCATCTAGTTCCAATTTCTCCACTAGTTATAGTTCCTCCTCCAATTGTAATTCAAACAGAGTTGAGGCATCCATTGCCAGCATAGAGATTTCATACACCTCTACAACTTTAGGATTATAGATAGTTTATAGCTATAGATTTCACATCTAGGACAATATCATTGATATCTCATACATCTACTCATAAAGCACATGTTTAGAGAGATTTTCCTACTACCAGATGGGTCCCTAAGAGTCCTATAGTTGCATCCACTTCTTAGAGTTATAGGAGGACCCCACACTCAATTTCTACTTTTGATATTTTAGAGAATTTACAATATATATAGATTTTAAAGCCATAGTCTTAGGCCTTCCATCATGCTTCACAATCATGCATGATCCCTTTCCTTGATATAGGACACCATGTTAGGGAGTCTCCCATGAGACTCATCGGTTAGTATCATCCCTTCCTAGCTTACTTGTACATAACTTCTCTTCAAATTATTTTACATAATTTTCTAATGATTTATTGTACATAAATTATATCAAAAATACCAAATACATTCAAATATTTCAAAATATAAAAACATGCAAATAATTTAAAAAACACCAGAAATACTTCAATTGTATGCATTATCCATGATTTAAATTTATACTATCATGCTAGACTTACATTTTCTATTCTATGCTATTGTTTATCAATTTATCTACATTACCATGCTTCATTTGATCTTCTTTGAGTATGTGCAGTGACATTTAGATACTTTATTATTTCACTCTACCCATTGAGGGGGCATCCTAATTCTACATCAAGATATACATCAATTTACATACCCACTGGGGGCATATTCTACATGACTACACCATCCAGGTTATGTATTTCCTACACCACACACTCTAGTTATCATGTTAATGTACATTACTTACTAGCTTACATAGATTACTCTATCAACATTGACTAGTATGTAGTACTTGTGTATTTATTATCATATACCTAGTTTTGTACTAACATGTCTTGCATACTTTCACTTCTTGCTTTGATTAGTTAGGTGTGATTGTACTTCTAGTACTTACATGATTTCCTTCCTTTCTTTCTGTAGCTAGATGTGATTACATTTCTTAGTTCCTATTTGTCTCTTATATGTAACTTAGGACGTTTTCTAATGTCTTTTACTTCTATTCATGTGTGTGCCTTAGGATATTTGCTAATGTCTTTTGCCTGTACTCTTTTATGTGATTGTGGCTTTCACACTAACTTTGCTTATTTTAATTATATGTATATGTGGAATTTGAATATGCCTTGTATGCTTACCTTTCAATTTGAGTGAAATGTGCCCATGTCCCTTCTTTGCTTGGCCCTTTGGCCACCCTTGTATGTTTTTTGATTCTTGTCTTGTGTGTTTGTTGCTTGACTGCTTTTCAATTATTTACAATGCCATGATCCACATCATACATTATTTTTCTTTCTTGGATGCCATGATGGATATCATGTTCCATCCTTCTTTAATGACTAATAACTAAAAACTAACAACTAACCAAACTTCTAATTCTAGCTCGGGACATTACACATGCTATTACATTGTTATATCTATCTAGGCATACCCCTATTGATCTAACAATCTCCATTATAAACACTAATATATCTATAGATATTTTGTCAATTATCATTGTTATATCATATATTTTTATAGTGTAACAGAATTGCAAGACTCTTTCTTTTGAGGGTAGTAATTGTAGGGTCTTCATTCTTACCCTTTGAAGAGGATGAAATAAATAGGGTTTTTTCACAGAGATAGAGCTTCTAAAAATAAAAAATTCAGCTTTTAAAGTACTCAAAACAATAACCAGACATTAAACCAGATAGATTAGACTAGGTAGATAGTGAAAATGTTAGAATAGTCATTATATTTAGCCTAGGATAAAAACACCAAGATTGGAATATAACACTAGTGCCAATACTATCCATTTTTGGTGTTCCTATCTAAATAGTGGAAAACTAGACTTTTTAGAAGCAAGCAAAAAATTAGGTTCAACTACAATTTTGCATAGTTAGACCAGTTTTGAATCAGTAGTTTTTAGTACACTTTTGCTTAAAGAATCTAGATATAGGGGGAATCATGTGTGGTATGATGGCTCTCACTTCTAGTTTTAGATACGATATTTGATATAACTTCCATATCGGAATCCATCTTTTAGACACCAGTGATTGGGGGAAATGTGTGTGACACATTTATTTTCTTTTCTTTTCGATTTTAGTATTACCCAAGCATTCTTAGTAGTTTCTTACCTTATTCCATCTATAGGTGGTTTTCATCATTTTAGAGAAGATTTTATACAATAATAACTTCTACATTTTTAAAGTGGCTTTTATATAAGCCTAGTGCACCAATTTTGGAGTGTCTTTCATATAAGCCTAATCTTCATTTTTTAGAGTGGCCAAGAGTGGCCTAATTTTTAGCATACATTTAGCTATTGATGCCAACATTGTTAGATCATAGTAAATTCATGGGATTTAGGATCCATCTTATATGACACATATTTCATACTAGTATTAGTTTATATCTTCACTTCACAGGATAATGATGGAACCAAATGACTAGCTAGCCTTTGTATTCTTGAGCCACCTATCCATAGGGATTAGACACACAGTTAAAACATTGATTAATACACACATGATAACCTAGCTTTACTTAGTGGGTAATGGTGGATCAAAAGGGATAGACTTTGCATTCTTGAGCCACTCTCAAGGAATTGATCACTTAGCTCCATTCATGATATCGCTCTTAGTATAACATACCTAACATATCTAATATATCCAATATCACCCAGCATCATAATAGGTTGTGTATTGATTTTCATATCTCGTGAGGTATATTCATTTCTTTCTCTTTCTCTTTCTCTCTCTCTCTCTCACCCATCTTTGTACATTCTTATTTTAGGTATATTATATCTAGTAAGAATTGATCTACTCTTTGTTTTTCTTTTAGATTCATACTTCATAGTGTGCTATCTCTATGCACACCCAACATCACATAGCTTCATGATTTTCAGCCTTATAGGTAAGTTTAGGTACACTTTATATTTTTTCTTTATCTTAGTATTTTACTTTGTTATATCACTAGAATAAAGGGGGGCAAATATAGTCATATAAAATGTAAAAAATGGTAACTTGAGCATGGATACTGACACCTAATGCATTAGGTTCCTCTTACTTACTCTCATGACCCTGTTAGGTATCTTTCACTAATTCCTAGTCATCTGTAACCTTCCATACTTAATCTTAGCTAAGACAACCCCCTTTTTCCATGACTAATCCATCCCCCTAGGTCATTTTAGCTCAAGATAATAGCACCACACTTGGACTATAGCATCGGTGCCACTCTTATCTACTTTTATCATTCCTATCCATTTGCATTTTTATCCCCAATAGTCAGTTTCTTCTAGTTTTCCATCCTTCTCCTTGTCAGCCTAACATGAGCACATTCAACCCATGACCAATAGATCCCTATAAAACACCATTCAAATATCATTTGGAAAGGGTTGGTAAATATCACTATGCAAGCAAGAATACAAGTAAGACTACTCAATTAATCTTCCATATTCTTTACATACAACCAACCAATACACTTACAAGCTTATCCAAATCCTTACACTAGTTCTTAGCCACCTAAAGCACATCTAGTTTAGCATTTTGAATCTTCATACACACTATTGCATAAAGCACATTAAGTGGGAGAACTACATATGGCTTGATCCCTCTTCAGAGTATTGGTATGTAGGTAGTGTGCCCATACAAGGGGTGTGGATACACATTCAGTGAATCTTACACACACTAACCCCTCTTCTTTCTTTAAATTGGTCAAAACATAATGGAGTATAGGGTTTTACGAGACAATATACTCTATAGGGAGCTTTATAGACTTCTAGCTATTGAAACTTCACAGACAGGGTCACACATACCTAGCAAACAAAACACATACCTAGGATAAAAGCAACATAGGTAGACTATAGTGCCAATGCCACTCCTATCCACTTTCAGTGCTTCTTTTCAAATTATAAAACAAATGTTAGATCTTTGTTTGTGATAGTGTCCCAGTCTTACACAGTGAATCTCAGACCCTATCTCAACTGTATAAGCCATTTTCCAGTTAAGTCTTATTTTCTCAATCTTATTACTATTTTTAGAAAGGTCAAAATTACAATATAATTTACATAAGTTAGTAGCTTAATTATTGTATATTTATTTACTAATTTTACTACTCAGACCATTTGACTAAATTAGGAATAATACATCAATATTCCCAAAATTATTAAATTAGAAAGCTTGTTTACGAATATGAGTCTTTTCATGATAGTCTAACTTAAGAGGATAAGTTTTATGTTCCAAGAATTAAATGATGTCTTTGAACCATGGGCTTTGTCGAATGGTAACCATCTAGATATGATAGATAAGAAAACCTAGTGTTTGAGTAGAGGATGGCTATTTTCTTATTTGTATAAGAAAATTAGGGTAAAAAAGAACTTGGTGGGGATGAAAGATAAATTCTAAAGAGGCAAGAGAATCAACAATGGAATTTTGATCTCTAAAAATAGGCTCAATAGTGAAAGAGATGAAATACTTAGCAAGAGTGGTTGTAATTTGATGATATGTGATAAGGTTATCACTTTTACATTGATTATCACCACTAAATTGGTATAAAATAAGCTGAAAATCACCTAAAGCATGAAGGTATTGAATATCTAAATCAAGATCAGCTTGCATGCTTAAGATAAGAGCTTCATACTTGGCCATATTATTTATGACATTGAAGGTGAAGCAAAAATCTAAAAAAATGATCTTTCCAAGAGGACTTGTGATAATGCAACTTACCCTAGCTCCTTGAAGGCATTTGGCACCATCAAAGTAAAGGGTCTAAGTATATTCATGTAAGTCAACATTAATTTTGGGAATCTCCTCAATAACTACTTTTGGTTTAGTAGTACCGAAGGGAGTAGTGGATTCACAAGATTATTTTCTTCAAGATCAGTGGTAAAGCTATGAAAATAATCTTTGAGAAAAATAGCTTGATTAAGACCTTTGATGTAAAGGATATTGTCATCTAGAAGATTATCTTGAATAGAATAAGTAGCTAGTATAGGAGCTATAACAAGCTGATTAGCTATGATTTACCCTTTGATAGATTTTTGAGTGATGATGTAGAGATAAAATTCCATAAAGAGGACCATCCATTTGACAATTCTATCTCTAGGAACAAATGCTTTAGAGAAGAAATGATGAAGAGGGTCAAAATGAACAATGACATAAGCAGTTTGGCAAAGCATATAATGGTGAAACTTTTCATTTTTAATAGATGGTGAGGTAATCATGCTTAATTTTGGTATAATGTGTTTCATAATCAATAAGGCCTTGACTAATGTAGTAGATAACATACTCTCTTTCTATATCATCTTGTTGGGTAAGCATTTCCCCAGCTAAAATAGGTGTGGGATAAGTATATTGACTCTTTCATAATTGTTTGAGGGTCAATGCTAGAAATAAAGTTGTTAAAGCAAGGAGTTTTAGTCTTGAAATTCCCAAGTTTATGATGTTTCCAAGGAAGTTGAGGTTCTCAGGCATAAATTAACTCAAGGATAGCTTCATCACTAGGCAAGGTAGGAAGAGGACCCTAATACTTGACATCTACTTTAAGATCTAGAATTTGATTACCATGATCATACTCAGAATGTATCTAACGAATATTAGTTACCTTGGCATCTAGTGTAATTTTAGGAGAAGAAGAAGTAGATGAATTAGAAGGAGTTGGAATATTAGTGGGTTCAGTGAAGGGAGAAGGATCACAATTAATGATTAGATCAAAGGTGGTAAAGGAGATGTAGAAATTTCTATAAGTTTAGAAGGTATAATTTGCTCTACCACCCAAGGAGTATCGATAAGAGGAGAATTGGTAGGAGGCACATGACCCTCAAAATCTAAGGTATGATCCATAAAAATGGTATGAACATCTTGATTAAAATCATGAATTTGGCCTAAGGTTTTATGGTAATGTTAGACATCTAAGTCTCTAGATTGAGCTTGGGCCATAACATAGTTATCATCATATGTTGAAGAAATTGTACATGCTTGAGAATTAGGGGGAGTTTCAAAGGGTGAAATATTGATATTACCAAATATACAAGGAGACATGATGAGAGGATCTTGAAATAATTTGGCCACTCTAAAATCATTGCAAGTGAAGGAATCTTCGGGTAAACAAGGCTCTTGAGCATTGTATGGAGGGGGAAAATCTATAATCTCATCAATGAGAGGAGCAATACAATACCTAGGTAATAGATAAGGAGGAAGCCATTACAAAATATATGGAGGTAATTATGGTATTATTTAAAGTATGTTGCAAATCATTGGGCTCATCATCATCGAAATTCACAAGAGTAACTTGTAAATCAGGATTCATGTTGATGAATTCAGGGAAAGAAGCACTATTAATTTTAAGAATCATAGGAATATGATATTTTGATTTAGGATTAGGAAGTTGAATGCTCCATGGGTTGGGATCAGATTCATACTTGTATCATTTTCCATTATGTAAGAATTTAATACATTGACTACCAGAAGAAGCAATGGCCCTCATTCCATGAGTCCATAGATGACCAAGGAGTATGTTGTAAGATGGGGGTAAGTCAAGGACCATAAGATTAGTTTGAATAATATTAGGTCTAATGGTTAATAGAATCCAAATTCAACCAAGTGGATTTCGATTTGTCTTATCAAAACCATGAAAGATAAGATGGGTTTGCTTAAGATGATCCCTGTTATAACTAAGTTGTTGGATGAGCCATAAAGATGTTACATTAATACCAAAACCTTTATGAAGTAGAAATTTTTGGATAAGAGTGGTATTAATATTTACTTTAATGAAAAGTGGTAGATCATCAACATGAAAGATAATTTAATCATTGGTCATGTCCTCTTTAAGGAATTTTATAGAGGGCTTGAAAGAAGGACACATAGTTTTAATGGTATTTACATTAACAGGTTGAGATTCAATATAAGGTGGTTCTTCATCTATGGAGGATGGATCATCAATTTTTTGGATATGTTACATAAGATATTTATGATGATAGGGAGAAGTATGAACCAACTCCATAAGTGGAATCCTACAAGGCATAGTGATGAGTTTTTCAAGATAGTTCCAATGAGACTTAGAAGAACCAACATGAGGCTTAGGAGGTAAATTATATTTTGGATAAATAGATGTAATTGGAGGATCAAAAGGAGGACATGGTTCTTCATGATATTCTGAAGGAAAATTAGTAGTGGTAGTAACTTTAAGAATTTGTTCCTCTAAATATGGATTCTCAGGCTTGGTAACAAGATCTTTATGAGCTAGTTTGTGATGGTAATTGACCTTAATAGTATTAGCATATTGAGAATTGCTAAAATATTGGTCATAATTGGTGTCAATGGCACAAAAATACTTGATATTTTATTGATTATTTGAATATGATTTTTGGTTATTTGAGGTAGAAGCTTTGGAAGCTTGTCATTTTTGAAAAGTAGTGGTGTATTCTTGATGATGAAGATTGATCATAGCTTCATGATTGAATGAATCACCAAGCATATAGGAGATAAAAAAATTTAGTGAGTCCTAAACAAGATTCATGAGAATTACCTATGTTTTCATGAAACCAAAAAATAGATTGGGGTCATACCACTTAGAAGGAGCATTATGATAGATGAAAGGTTTTGAGGGCGGTAAAAATTGTTCCATTTTCTAAACTGAAAGAGGTATATGAGAAGGTGAGGAATATAGATTTTGGAAACTCCTAATTTGGTTTTTCTAAGAATTACTAGTGATAGAATTAGATGTTTGGAAATATTCTTTAATAATTTTAGGATTAGGTTCAAATATCTTCATAAGAAAGTCTTGATGTTTAGCTTGATCAAGAACTTTATTAAGTGTTTGGGGAGTAAAGGCTCAAACCTTATATCAAAGAGTGGGAGTCAAAGTGGTGATAAAGAGTTTGAATAAGTTAATATCAATCATGTTATGGTTGGATTTATGGGATAATGAATTCCATCTTTTGATAAAATCATGATCTGATTTAGTGGGAGATTACTTAGCATTGATGAAGTGGTTAAGATAATTTTTAGGAAGATCATTATGTTTAAACTCTTTAACCAAAGGATTAATAAAATCTTTGAGTTGACAAATATAATGTTGGGGAATTTGATTATACCATTATAATACATCACTAGTGAAGGTTTTTACTAAGATTTTATTAGTGGTGAAGATATTAGTTTGGATCTACTCTTTGTAAAGGATGCCAAAGGCTTTGAGAAATGAGGTAGGGTCTTTAGTCCCATCATACTTGATAGTTGGATATATGTTAACAATATCAATGGCTATAATAAAAGGGGCCAAAGGATCATTTTGAATAGTTTTAAGTATCTTGTTATTCATTATGGGTTGAGAAATAACATTGCTTGAGCCATCTCAAGGAGGTGGAGAAATGTAATTGGGATTAGCTTGAGGATGGATAGTTAGAGGTTGATTAGCCACATTAATTAAATGTTGTTGAAGTTGCATAATTTGGTTGGTGTTATAATTTTACATTATGTTCATTTATTGGATAAGTTGGTCTAAAATTTGAGTTGTATCAAGAGGTGGGTTTGTGTTAGTAGGAGAACTCCCAAAATTATTATTAGGGGTAGGACTACTAGATGAAGGATTATTAGTGGGATTGTTAATTAAACTTGTATCAATTACTCCTACATTAGTTTGAAGATTTTGAAGATGAGAACTTTCTTTGTAAGTAAGGAAAGGATTAGATCCATCAACTTCATCTTGATGTGCTATTGACACTATATTATAAGTCACAGATGAAGGATGAGAAGAGGTGCCCCAAGGGTGATGGTTCTCTTGGGAGGAAAAGAGAGGAATAAATGAACATCCCATATAGTATTTAAATGGATTCAAACTATGTAAGAAGATTATGATAGGAGATTTCATTATGATTGAAGAGATATGAACATAATATAAATAAGGAGAATTAGAGAATTAGATTGATAGAGAGGGAAGGTAGAAAATAGTACATGGTTGACTAGGTTGACCAAGTACTAAAAAGGTCTAAAAATAGTATAGGGTCAACTAGGTCGATCTAGTACAGTAAACAAATGCTGGAAAAAGATACAGGGTCAATTGGGTCAACCTAGTATACCAAATAAGGAAAATTAATAAGCCTATAATATATTGTGAACTAAAATAAGATAAATATTACAATTAATTTGAAAATAAATAACTAAAGGGAAATAAATAATCAATTAGATTAACACTAGATAATCCAATTGAAGCATACAACACAAAAATTTGCACCAACATTGGATAATGTAAGTTTTTGCAATACAAAATATAATTGAGCTAAGAGAAAGAAATCATCTTGGAAAGTAAATAGTTAACTAATTGGTCAACCTGAATGTTTATTAAATTATTAGAATATGATTTTGAATGTGATGGGAAGTTGGCTATAAGGAACTAGAAAGTAATCTAAGGATGGTTTTAGGTAGTTTGGGATGAAAGGGATCTATAGTGGTAATGATATAGGCTTGGTATTGGGGCTTATCTCCTCACTTCACACACTATAGTGATAAGGGCATCAGGTGCTTAACTAGAATATACCATTAACCACGCTTTATAATTGACTAGAACATCAAGTTAGTATCCCCCTTGGTGATGATATCTAAGTAGGTTGGCCTTGGGTAGATAAATGTTAAAATTCTTATTTAGATTTTGTGATTTGATTGTGTATGCATAAAATAGAAAATAGTGAAACTAAATGATTTATTGAAAAACCACCTAATTAAGCTATGTGATCTATTTTAAGCATGCAATCAACAAGAAAATAAAATGTGAGATAATTACTAGAATATAAGGTTAATTCCAAATTTAAAACAAGGTATAGTGTTGAAATAGTCAATAGTGTATGCACAAAATACATAACAGGGTTGATAGGGTCAAGCCTATACTATGGAAGTAAGGTCTGAAAATGAATAGGGTCAGCAGAGTCGACCTAGTTATCCAGACAACACACAAAAAATAAAACTAAATCAGTAGGGTCAATCCAATTGAATGTGAAAGGGAAATTTTAAAGACTAAAAAATGTAAAAGGAAATAATATAAAGAAATAGATAGAGAGATAGAAAGGATCCTTGGTGGATTAGAGATGTAGAGAATGAAAATTATTGTTCAAGAACCTTGATATATGATTACAAATTCTACTAACTAGGTTGATCAAGCTTTGTAAAAACCTATTGTTGAGTGCTCAAAATGTATAGGGTCAACTAGGTTGACCTAGTATGCTAGACTAGATGTATGAAAAGATAAAAACATGTACTAGGTCAACATGGTCAATATTGTAGCCTATACTTGTAAACTTGCACACAAAAGTCAGAGCTAGGTCGATGTAGTTGACCCAGTATGGAAAATATATGATAAAAATAATGATGAAAGAAAATAAAATGATGAAATAAGGTAGAAATATATTGTAAGAGTTAGTTCACATTGGGTTCACTAGAATGTATGTAATTAGAAATGCATCATGTCTGTAAATCAATCTTGACTCAAAGAAGATAGAGCATACTTATACTTTTGATTAGGAATACATTTGTTAAGCAAGAATATGACTAATATGGGGATCCACTAGAATCGATTAGGGGATAAATTATCATAATACACCATATTAGGAAGGGTTTCAAAGCCTACATTCTAACACAATCATGTAAAAACCCTAAAAGAGTCCTAGATTTAATGTTCACTCTATTCTAATAAATAAGAAAGTAAATCTAATCTAGAGTGCACCAAATCTTGTGGCACAACATGAGGGGTTAGTAAAGCAATCAAAACATGCATATGATAAGATTAATTAAGATAAGTATGAGTAAGACCCTAATACATGGAATATGAAGAGTAATATTATTCGATTCAATACTTATTCTACTTCTATCTACTAAAGAGAGGAGAACAAAGTTAGAATATACTTACTTGAATGTGAACCCATTGAGACTCAATATCTCCCTTGGAAAAATGGGATTTACAAGATGTTATTGTGATTTTTAAGGATAACTAAGAAATACCAATGTATCCAAGACTTATCCACAAGACTAGATTCTCCAAGTACAAACCCTAAGCTAAGACTCCTCAAGTAAAATAATGGAAGATTAGATTGTAAAGAAGCAAAAATAATAATAAATCTTAATTGAATATTTAAATAATGAGGAAATGATCTTGTATTTATAGTTGGATCTCACCCTAAATCCTTTCGAATATGTTAGCTATATGGGATCGACCCAATTGACCCTATTTGTTTTTAGGAGATAAATCACTAGGTCCCACACTAGGTCAGCCAAAGGGATAACTAAAGTCTCAGGTGAAAATACCCAAAATAGTATAGGGTTGACTAAGTAAAAAGTTTATAGTAAACAGAGGCTAAAAAATTTATAGGGTCAACCCAGTTAACCTAGTATAATCAACTAGTGAAAGGGGATTAAGATGAGGAAAAGAGGGATGAAAAGAAGAACAATACTAGAGTGTGCAAGGGAAGAGTAATAGCTTAGGGAATGGTTTTAAGAGCTATTTAGATCGGTAATAATGTGAAAATAAGGGACAAAAATCCTTTGAAGCACCAAAGGTTTGACCACCCATTTCTTAGTGCACCCTTTATGGCATTCACTTAGAAAGATTGAGTCTCAATGGGTTCTTTTAAGATCGAAAGCGTCAATATTTGATAAAAGTTAAAAATATTATGTGTATAAAGTAAGTGTTTTAGATTTAATAATTAGATTAATGGTTTTAATTTATGATTTATTCCATAATATTTATATATATTTCATGGATAAAAATCATCTCCATCATTTTGGTGATGTTCTAATGCTTATATGTAAACACTGAGTGGTTTCGGGACATAGTTGTGAAAAATCAACATTATACACCTCTCTAGTTTGATATAAAAATTGTGTGGAGTTTATTAAGGTATTGAAACATATAATATATATAAAATTTGGGGAAATATTTTAGATTTGAATATAATTGCATAAATTCTAGGTTAAGGACATTACATTATTTCTGCTACTTGGTGAAAGCAGACTATAATTGTTTTTTATTCAATCCATTTATTATTTATACCTACTACATGTTTATTAGATTATGGGAAAGGAATTTTACCTTTATCCCTTTTAATTGATAATCATTGACTCTGTGGTAGTGTTTTAGTTGGTTCTAATTCTTATGTGGGTATTTTAGTGCTTAAATAAGCTATCAAACACCATTTTAGATTACACTTTAGGGTTTTTAAAATATTGTGTGGCATCTCATACTTGTTCCTTTCTTTGCATGGAGTTATTAATTAGTTTATTGAGTTTAATAAATCCATAATTGACTATTTTAATCTTCAAAAAGGGTTTATTAGAGGCCTGTAGGAGTGTATGGAGTAAAAAAAAATAAGTCCCAAAATCTCAAATTAGTTTGATCATGACACTACAACCTAGGCAAGAATTGGACCCTTAAATAGCAAGATAAGTTAGTTTTGTATTATTTTATGTTTTTTTATTAATATAAGCTTAAAATTGAATGGATAATATTCCCATAGGGAAAAAATGGTAGTTTTTAAATTATTTTTACTTATCAAAATCAAATTAAATAAAACTTTCAAATTAATCTAATTTGCATTCACCAAATTTAATCAAATTTTGAAAATAATCAAATTGTGCAAACACACTAATTCATGGCATTTAGTATCAATAGATCCTTTAGTTTTATTTTATGGGTTAGGTCATCATGATCAAACTAATACACTTATAGCCTATCATAAATACAACAATGACATCTATGGCTTCATCCCTTTAAATAAACAAGGAGTAATAATGAAAATCTTTCATTTTTCCTTCCCTCCATTACCCATTTTTGACTATCACTAGACATAAATCCTAACAATGATCAATATCAATTATAGTATGTAGAGTTATCATGACCATGCACAAGGACTTTTCGTTAAATGGGTGTCATAGGTAAATAACATATTTTTCACATAATTCCTAGGTACCCCATACCATTATATTCTCACATGATTTAACATCTCTTTCACATATCAACAAGTATATATAAAGAATGAACTTCTTCTATGTACCAATAGGTATATAGAAAAGGTGAGTACATAGAGATGTTTTATATATTGGTCTCTTAGTATATCAAAAATTGGACATTTATAGAGTCATAAGGAACCTTTCCATTTCCCTTCATTTTTAAACATGAATTCTATAAAAATAATTTTTGACACAAACCTAAATAGAAAATAAACTTGGGCATAATGGTCTAGATAAATGGAGAACACTCTAATATTCAATGACTCATGATTCAAAATTTGTGATGGTGATGATCAACTCATCAAACCAAAGGATGAAAAGAATATTTCATTATGAAAATTTAATAAATCTAAAGTGTTTGTTGTAGATACTATTTTATGATTATATAATACCTTTGTCTTGTATACTCAAAAAACCCAGACCTTGTCTATTCCTCTTAGTTCTAGACCTTTCCTAATTTTTCAAGTATCACATTTGTTATATCTTATGCCCCTTGGCCTATATATTATTATAAATAGTCTTATGTTGATGACAAAAAACTTCTCTCTTGCCCATAATTCTTAAAATGTACTTATCTTCCACCTCTATAAGTTTTGAGTTTGTACCTCTTTCCTTGTTCCATAGACACTAACATTCAAGATAGACACTAGTTTTATAGGTAAAATCATTTAGAGGTGGGGGGGTAAATAAGTGGTGAAAAAAAATCCAAAATTATTTCCAAACCCTTCAAATACTTAAGCATTCAACAATGGCATTCATGAAGCATACAAGATGTTTATAGAAATGAATAATGAAGATAATGCAAGATCACACACATAACACAAGATCTATGTGGGAAAACGTCTGGGGAAATAAAACCCACTCTCAATCCTATAAACACATAAACTACTTATCTTATAAGATCATCACAAACATGAGACTAATCAAGTCCTTCTAATCAAAATTTAGTGAAACACCTATTTCATAAGGAATAACTACCCCTAAGATGATCAAGCCCTTTTGACTGGATTTAGTGAAACACTTGTTTCACAAGGAGCACTTGCCCCTAAAATGATCAAGTCATTCTAACCACATATTGGTCAAGCCATTTTTACCTATATGTTAATCATCCTCCCAATACCTATGAAATAAATATCTCCTAATCATTGATTTCCTGCCAATCTAATGGAGATACAATGTATATCATATCTCTTCAACTATGCACATTACATAGTCAACACTTTGATCTACCTCTCACATCAACAATAAAGCTCACATATACATCATCTATACTTTTCTCATCCTTAATAATCAAGCCTAAAATAGTACTATCTTTGACATCAAAAATATAACTTATAGGTCATGCACACACTCATCAAGCTACTCTACTCTACAACCCATCCACTCGACACACACACTTTCTTATTTCTTTCACTCTTCAACTCTCACATACACATATTTTCTCCCAAGTCTAGAAATCACCACTTTTGATTTCACCTTTTATAGAACCTTCATGATTATTATCTTTTTGGTTGGACATAATACTTGCCTTAGCCTTTAAGACATTTTCATAGCTCTATGACATCTTCACATGTCAGTCATAGCATCTATGGGTCAAAATTAAGTAGCTATGCCTTTTAATTAGGCCTCATTACCCCTTATAGGTCTCATGGAGACCCATCCATATCTTTGATCAAGTTTAGAACAAAATGAAACTTTAACAATACATATATCTATGCCACACTATCTATAAGTCCTCCTTAAATGACAACATCCATAAAAACACCCTTCTACTATAGCATAATTAGCCCAAAATTCATTTTGTACATACGATCATAAAAAGTGAACACATAGTCAACATATAAGCCTCTGATCATATAGAATATGGATTGGTCAAACCTCCATAATCCACATAGATGGTCCTCATGAATTTTGCTCTATGATCCAATACTTCATCTTAAAACATCAAAATACCATCAAGAATAACTCAATTACCCTTCTCAAGTTACTTGTATATCATGAACACATAAACAATCATATTTTGATCTCCATATTTTTGACTATACAAAAAATTATATCTTCTAACTAGGTTCTTTAGATGCACCATAAATTCTTGTAGCCATAAATTCTTCTACAATTTTTCTTTTTACATCATGATTAAATTATACATATATCAAAATTTATAGCACAAAAACTATAGACTAGTCTTCCCTCACAAATTTGAATATTTGAAATCCAATGATCACTGATCAACTATTAGATTTGAAACATGTTGACCTCATCTCATACATCCTTGAAATATTGACCAAATATACACCATCGATCTCCTTATATCAGCTAGGTCTTTATATTACAATGCTCACCATTATATCTTGATTATAACTTAGGTGATTATGACACTTGGCACCTTTGTGTGCCTTATAAACACTAAACATTGATCACTTGTCATCATCTTACTACTTCTTGACAATTTGGAATAAAAATTCTCTATCGATCTCTTTAAGAGTAGCCTAGATTTTAACTTACTTAAATGTCAGACACTTTGACCTCTTTGACTCAATACACATCATAAATTTTCATGTATAAACACCCGTTCATCATTATATCCTTATTTGGTCTTGTTCTTTAACTTTATGCAAATTTAACTAAGTATGGGAACCACTACAATCTTCTTGGAAGGCCAAATTTGAACCTTAATAACTTTTGTTGTGCTTAATCAAATGTCTTGAAATTTGAACAATATGATCTCCTCACATAGGGGAATCCATACATGTAATAATCTACTCTTATAAATTTCATATTTGTGAAATATAACATCATAAAACTACTTATTTATATCTTCTTAAACTTAGACATTAAGTTTAGATTCATTTCATACCATTGATATGTGATGTGATTAAATGCACACCATTATATCTCCCTTACAAATTTAGTTAAGTATGGGAAAACATTATAAACTATCTAGGAAGCCAACTTTACACAATTATATCTTTCGCTCTACTCACCTACATGACCTAAAACCTAGACCATTGCAACTTGGGACTAATGTTATCACACCCATATGACCAACTCCCCTTGACTCATCTATACATGATAATGGTGACATCAACAAACTACCTACTCAGATTTTTTTATCATAGAACCAACTATGCCAAGATGAACATAATGAAGAACCAAATGAATACCATGCACTTCCACAAGCTCTCTAATCATCCTTGACCTTTGATAGGACCCCTCACACATGATCAATACTTTAGACTCATCCCTAATCATGCTAAAACTAAAGATCAACCAAGCCTACTTCAAGCATATTAGGATAAACACTCTACACACTTTGTCATTGAGACTTAGACTATCAATACACTTCATCTACTCACCTGAACACCTCCATGAAATCACTGATAACTCTCCAATAACTAGTGTTAATGTTAGTGTCTTGAACTGATGCAAGTTTCCAGTGCTAAAAATTCATCCAACTTGAAAATGAAATGTATCATAATAGTTTCACTAAGTGCTTTAATGTGAATTATTACTCCAAAGGGATTACTATAAATAAATGATCAACCCTAATTCATACCTTACCTATTAAACCTATCAAAAGACCAAAGAGAATAAATTAACTTATTAAAAACACTCTATCAAGCATTCAATTGAAAAAAGCTTCCTTATTTCCATACCATTCATAGGTGCATCACATCTACAGGTCTAAAGTACTAAATGAGCAACCCAAGAACCTAATTTTATAAGTTATAAACTACATCATTATTATACTTATTTTCCATATATTATATGATTAAAACATAAGCCAATATGTAGGGGATAACTACATGAGTCTAATTTCCTCTTATGGAGTATTGGCTATGTAGGTAGTACCCAGTGATAATGGGGTCTTTTGTGCTAGCTCAACACCATATGCCCACCAACCCATTTCCCCCTAAGATCACTATGAAGATGGATGACTAAGGTTTTTCAATTTCATGAGGAGTGATATTCCATGGCCTAGATATGAATGTTCTAAATTGAAGGCAAATCAAAACCCAAAAGCATCTAGGTGGTTGTATCTTTTTGTAGTAAGTATTACATATAGGACACTTGTGTCAGACCTAGATAGTAGTGTTGATGCAACCATCCCAAGCTGACATTAGTGTCTAAATCTCTAGAAGTGTCAAATACATAATATGATTATTGTTACAAAATCACCTTATACCCTTATTCCTACCTTTTCTAGATCCAACACTATGTTAGCATCAAAATAATCTAAGTACATTACTTCTTTGTCATTTCCATATCTATCATAGTTTTACTTTCTATATTTATACTATATCAATTTTATGAATTCAACATATGCCTATATCTATTTTTAATATCTAATTATCCTACTATATATTTTATTATCTTCCTTATGCCATTTAATTTATATATACCCCTTTAATCAAAATCTAGGGCTAACAATAATATCACCTAGATTGTATTTTAGGGTCAAACATTTGGTGAACCTAATTCATTTGAATGAAAAAATTTCTGATTCATAGGGTTTTAAACTAGCTAGGGTTTTATATATTTTTTAATTTTAATTTCTTACTACTATTTTTCACACAACCTAAGCATAGCCATAGATTAGGAGGTGTGTCCTTTGAACATATTGAGCTACCCCTCCCACAATCTAAGATGTATCAAACCAATGAGGGATCTCATAATTTGGATCATGATGATACCCATGTTGACAATGAGAAACATATTGATAGGGTTATCATATAAGGAGACTATGATAATGAAAAACATGAAACAAATGAAAATTAATAAATAAATCATGATCAAGTTTAAACAATTGCATTATTTCATGAGCGTATTCAAAAAAACTTTGAAGATATTGATGAGATCCTCAAAACTATACTCAAATCAAAATGTTCCAAAATTATAGTGTAAACATCCATCCCCCTGAACAAATTACAACCGTATAAATATAATGGGGACATGGGTCATGTGTTTAAACCTTTGTTACCTAAACTACTATTGCTACATCTATCATGGAATTACCAATTATTTCAATATAAATACCAGTTTCAATACCTATTACTACTCAAAACATGTTTTCATCTCCTTTGGTAACTTCTTAACTTGATAATATAATTTCCAATGGGCCTATGGTTCACTCACTCCTTCAAGTTATACAAAACTTGAAGGATAAGGTTACAAACATTAAACAAAATATTTTAAACTATCTTCATGTTATTGATTCACAAGATGTGTTGCATAACCCTATTTCACTTGAGATCTATTTGCACACTTTTCCAAATAGATTTGTTGAACCTAATTTCACATTTTATGATGGGAGGGTGATCATAAACAACATATTCAAACCCTTTATGTGGCATGCCTTGACTATGCCTCTAATGATAAACTTTTGACCAAAATATTTCCAAGAAGCTTCAAGGACTATGATTTGAGGTGGTTATATGATTTACCTCTAAAATATGTAAAAGTATTCAAACCCATTACAGACCAATTTTTAGGACATTTTTCCATTGATATTATAAAAAGGTTTCCTATACTCAAATTACCAAAATCAAACAAGGAACCAAAGAACCTATCAATGAATATGTATTGAGATATAAGATAATGATAGCCAAAATGACTAATATTATGGTAGACAAAGAGTTTCAAGATATATTCAAACAAATTTTACATGATCATTTAAATGAGTCAATTTTTTATAAGAAGTTCAAATATTTTGATGAATCATTCCATGTTCTATGCAACCATCAAATGAAGCTTATGTCAATGAATAAGCTCAAGTATGTATCAAACACACTAGTTGCATCTACATCTAGTACCAAATTTATAATTAAAGTAAGTTATAAGGGGTAAAACCTCTTGAGCATAAAAAGGAAACAACTACCATGGTTAACATAGTTTCAAAATAGCCTAATTGGCTTGTCTTATCCAATACACCAAGGAGATAATTTAAATGTTTACCTAAGTCCCTAGCTTCATTACTCTCATGGTTACTAGAGTGTCATCTTATATCTCTCCCTCATCCTATCAAGGTTGATATGAGTTGAAATATCCCCATAGGATATGATGTAAATGCTATTGTGATTATCATTAGGGACCAGGGCATTCTACAAGGAGATATTTTACCTTAAATCACAAGATCTAAAATCTTATCAATGAATAAAAGCTTATATTTTTAGGATCATAACATGGTGATCACCATAAACAAAAAATATTTAGCAATCCTTTGTAAGAGCATTATAAGAAAGAACTAAATGTCCAAATGGCATATAATGCACATTCTCCTCCATCACATTATGGGCACTATCTAGATGGGATTATTGGTACTTACACGTGACATATACCTCCTATGGTTCATAAACCTTCCATTTCCTTTGATGATAGTGAAATTAAGAATAATGCATATGATCTTGATTATCTATTCATTTGAGCATACCTTGATAAGCACCCTATACACAATTTTATGATTAATAATAGTAAAAGCAAGAAAACTTTAACCATGACATTACTTACACACTTGGGATATACTCATAGTGATTTACATGCTTCTACTAAATTATTTAGAGCATTTAGATGTGATTTCCTAGAAGGTTCTTGGTGAGATTGACTTACCTTTAAAGGTCACTCCCATACATGTGGTTGCTACCTTTTTATTTATCCCTTTCGTAGGCATCTTTGATATATTATTGGGAAGACATTGGATATACACTCTTTGAGAAATATTATTTATATTACATGGGTGTGTTAAATACATTCACGTCAATCAGGTAATTATTCTTTCCATAATTCCATATGAGCATCCTCTTTAACAAGAGAAACTTATACCTAGCTAACTAGATATCAAACCTAATAAGGCTAATTTACCTTAAAAGGGTAAGAAATAGGCAATCTCCTTTACTATGTGGCTAGTAAATGAGATACCATTACATCAGTGGATTCTATGGAATCCCCATCTTCTACTACACACTATGTTTAAATATCTAGAGCACCTCCAAATTTACATATTATTTCTATTCCAAATAAATCATAGAGAACTCAATGATGGGTTCCACGAACCCTTACTCCTTTTACTCTTACTATTGCTTCATGTGGACAAAGTCATATTTTACATATGTAGATCACCATCAATACCATAGTGATAAATATTGCACCTATACATGCTCCTCAATAGCATCAATATATTATTACACCAAGTTCATAGGGAAGAGAAATACATGACCATACATTGGATGGAATCATAGGATGCTATTTTCTCTTAAAAAATAAAAAAATACCAAAAAAAATAAAAAAAACATTCAAAAATTCAAAAACAGTTTCAATGCCTACATATTTTATTGGCTCCTATGTGTTAGTTTCATGTCAATGGATAGTATATTTATTTACTTTTACATACACACATATGTGTCACACTTATACTTGAGTGAGATATAAGCATGCATAAATACATGATATATTCTTGTTTCAAAGGTTGAGCCTTCACTCTACTCATGTTATGTATATATTGGGGATATCTAATTATTTGATCTTCATACACATATGTTATATGATTCAATGATCACTCTACATTATCATGTTTAAGCTTACATATGTACTTACACATGCCTTTATTCATGATTATATCTTACACAAGGTACTTGATATGTTATACACTTGACAATTTTTTATAACACACTTGATTTATGGGCTACTATGACATGTTTATGCTAATTTATTATGATTTTCTTTTATGTACTTCCTTGAGTGTCTTGCCTTGCTATTATATTCCTTGTTCAAACATTTAAATATGCTCTTTTTATTTTCACCCGTATGCTTATGTATGATTTCATTGACATTTGGATATGTTATATATACATTTGAATATGTCATCCTTGAATTTATGGACATTTAACTAAGTCATGTCACTTAGATTATGCAACATTTAAATATGCCCCTTATTTGCGATCACCTTAGACCATTGCCTATTAACTTGATTTTGAGTAATCTTGTGTGTGTGTTTGTTTTATTTTTGAGATTTTACTATTGCTATCTATATTTTATCATGATATTTATCATGCATATTAGGCCTACATGTGATCACATTGGTTCTATACACTTCAATGCTATATCTACCTAGACATGTTCCTTTTATATGTTACATGGTTACATTCATAAATTATATAGTTGTCTTATCATTTTAAGGTGAGGTAACTATAAGTTTATATTCTTACCTCACCTCAAGGGGGAAAAAATTAGTGGTTGTATGTCATAGAGGCATATTCTCTACACTTGGTACAATTCTTAGATTTAGAGAGGGCATGCTTTGGAAGCATGTTCTCCACACTCAGTATATGGTACTTATACCATTTTTAGATTTAATGGGGGCATGTCATATGGGCATGGATTCCACATATTCATAGTTTGTATATTTAATGAGGGAATGATTTGGAAGCATGTTATCCACACCTATCCAGTACTCAAAATCTCCAAATTATAGTGGGGGTATGTTTTGGAAACATGTTCCCCACATTGGTACTTATATCAATTTTTAGATTTTTCCATATATAGTGGAGGCATTCTTTAGAAGCATGTTATCCACACTTACATAGTTATATGATTCAAATTTAAAGTAATGTAAGAATTATATACATTAGTACCATTTTTATACATAATTTTAGCATGAGACATATCTATGGTGCATATGGTATGACACATAAGCCTAATATTACAAAATCCAAATCAATTTCAGATTTGAAAACTCATTTATGGACTGTTACCACATCATAGACTTTTTCTTATTGATACCCCATAGAATTTTATGAAATTTTATTGAGCCAATATACTGAAGTAGTTGGTTCACTTTTTGGTATGGTTGAGGTGAACAAATCACTGGATCTTGCTAAGTTTTTAGGTTGGACTTGATTGTATCATCTAGCCTCACTAGGTTATAAGTATCATTAGGCTACATAGTTGAGTTAATCTCAATTACCAGGTGATAACTCACTTTTAATCTAAGGTTGGGGCATGATCCTTTAAATCTCTCTCTCTCTCTCTCTCTCTCTCTCTCTCTCTCTCTCTCTCTCTCTCTCTCTCTCTCTCTCTCTCTCTATCTCTTTAGGTATATGTACTTAAAATATTTACCTATATTTTTCTTGATCTTAGTTTCATAACCTTAAAATGATACATCTTTTTCAAAATAACTTACCAATAGGCAAGGTAGTTACATCAACACACATGTGTACTCCCAGACCTTGATCTTTGAATTTTAGTATATTTTAAGTACTTTCAATCCTAAATTATATGTACTATTTTTTTATTGTAATGTGTTCTTGGTTACAGGTCAGTCACTAACAAAGTACTCAAGTTTGGCACATGTAAGGACAAGGTGTGCACACACACACACATACACACATTCATTTCCTTTAAACTAGTAATTTATATTACTAGATTAAGGGGGGGAAATGTAGACACTATTTTATGATTATATATCACCTCAGTCTTATATACTTGGAAAACTTAGACCTTGCTTATTCTTCTTATTTCTAGACCTTTCCCACTTTTGTAAGTCTCACATATTATTTATCTTGTGCCCCTTAGCCTATATATTAGTTAGAATAGTCTTATGTTGATGACACAAACCTTCTCTCATGCCTACAATGCTCATAATGTTCTTATCTTCCACCTCTACAAGTTTTGAGCTTTTACCCATTTCCTTATTCCTCAGACTCTAACATTAACATTAGTGTCCTAACCCAATGTAAGTGTCTAATGACCCAAATTCATGCACATTTCATGTAAAACATATCCTAATGGTCAACCTAAGTGATTTAATGTGAGTTATTACTCTAAAGGGATTGATATAAATATAAGATCAACCCTCATTCATACCTCGCATATGAAACTTGGAAAAATATCAAAGAGAATAAGGTAACTTATAAAAAAAATATATCAAGCATTCGATGGGAAAAATATTCCCTATTTCCACACCAATCATAGGTGAAACACATTTATAAATTTAAAGTACTAAAGGATCAACCCAAAAGCTTAATTTCCAAGTTAAAAATTAGGCCACTATTGTGCTTACTTTCCACATATTTCATGATTCACACATAAGCCAACATGTAGGGGAGAACTACAAGACCCCAAGGCCCTCTTATGGAGTATTAGATATGTAGGCCATGCCCAGTGATAGTGAGGTCCTTTGGGTTAGCTCAACACTATGTTACCACTAACCCATTTCCTCCAAGGTCACTATGAAGATGAAGAACTAGGGGTTTTACATTTCACAAGGAGAAATAGTCGATGAACCAAATTTTAATGCACTAGAATTAAGGTGAAGATAAACCCATAAGCATTTAAGTGGTCACACCCTTTTCCACTAGGTATTTCATATAGGTAATATACATCAAACCCAAACAATAACATCAACATAACCATACTAGTTGACATTAGTGTCTTATGTCATATTTATAATTTTATGATTTTTTTATAATAATATTAAACCTTCTTCCTACCTATTCTAGATCCAACATGGCCAACATCAAAACAAGCTAAGTACATCACTTCTTTGTCATTTCCATGTTTAACATAGTTGTACTTTCCATATTTAGACTATCTCAATTTTATGAATCCAACATATGTTTATATCTGAGTTTAACATCTAAATGACCCACTATATATCTAATTATCAACCTTGTTCCATTTCATTTCTATATACCCCTTTAATAAAAATATAGGGATAATAATAAGATCACATAGATTGCATTTCAGGGTTAAACATTGACCTTGATAAGGGCCTTAGTTGATGTTGAGGTTTTTCATCACATTTATGGGTGTATCACTCTATGTAAATATTTTAAAAAATTTAATGAATTGTATGATTCACACTTAGAAAGGGAGTTCATATAGTCATAGTTGAAATTGTTTAATCTAGAGTTAAAAATGGGGATATAATAAATTTCGCTTTTAAAATCGATGCAATCAAACATGATGTTATTTTAGTTCACATAAAAATTGATGTCTATATGAAAACATTCATAAATTATCTTATTCCTAACTAATTAACTTATTTAGAGTCATTACAAGCAATAAATTTGTTGAATACTCTCACATTTGATCAATTAATTGATAAAATGGTTGAAAGATAAAAAAACCTTCAAAATAAAAATAAAGTCAACTAGGGAATAATTTTTTAATCAAATATGAAGTGAAATTATTCCAATAATTCTAGAAATTAAAATGGAAAAATGAGTAACAAATGATGAGGTGGAAAATCATGGATAAATAATCAAGAAAAGTTAAACGAAAAACAACATTTGCATTTCAAACACTACAATAGAAAAGAGAGTCATGAGACCCATGAATATAAGACACCATGGGAAAAAAATAAGACTACATAAAATATAAACTAAAAAAAGGATAGAATAAATAATAATAATAATTTGATTTAGCTCAATTATCTTTTGATTGTGTGCTTTTAATCTTTGACAGAGTCAATAATGCCTCGTAGAGTTGAAACTAGAATAATACTTTGGTTTTAGACACTGGTGCCACTCAACACATTAATTTTCCAAGGGAATTATTTGAGGATTTTAATGAATACATTTGTGTCCCAGTATATTTGATAGATAAAATAAGTATGTGACCTTAAGGTAAGGGTACAAACCTACTCAAGTCACTAAGACATCCAAATTTCAATCTCCAAAATATATTATACCTTAGCTATATATATATATATATATATATATATATATATATATATAGTAATGATTAAAAACCAAGTCCACTCTATACTAATTAATGATGGACTGGTTAAATCATAATAAAATGTGATAACATAGTCATTTTGATAGGTTACAAGGTGATTTAACTATTTTGGGAATATTTGAGTCCTATTCTTAATTTAGTTAAGGGTCTGAATTAATTAAATCAGTAAATAAATATGCAATAATTAAGCTACTAATTTGTATAATTTGATTATAATTTTAATCTTTCTAAAAATATTAATAAGGGAGAGAAAATAAGACTTAGCTAGAAACTGACTGAGATGATTGTTGTAGGGTCTAGAATTCACTATGCAGGACAAGGACATTATCAAAAATTAGGATCTACCCTTTTTTTTTGTGAAAGGATAAGAGCACTAAAATAGGACACCCTAGGTTTTGGTGCTATAGTCTTCTTCTACCAATATTTTCTAGGAGATTTGACCTTTTTAGGTTTTGTTTGATGTGTCCATGTGAGCCTGCATGTGAAATTTTGACTACTAGATGTTTGTAGAACTCCTTATAGAGATGATTTAGTCTTCAAACCCTATAATCCATTGTTATTTAAAAAATTTTGAGAAAGAGATGTGGGGTTAGTGTGTGTAATATTTAATGAGCATGTATTCACACCCCTTATGTGGGCACATTGCCTACATACTAATACTCCAAAGAGGGATCAAGCCATATGTAGTTCTCCCACTTATTGTGATTTGTGTAATAATGTGTATAAAGATGAAAAATGCTAAATTAGGTGTGCTTGAGGTGGTTAAGGACTGGTATAATTATTTAGATGAGCTTGTAATTTTATTAGATGGTTATATGCACAGAATTGGGAAATATGCTTGAGTAGTCTTATTTATATTATTTATTTATGATATTTTCCAACCCCTTATAAATGAAATTTGAATGGGATTTTTATAGGAATCTATTGGTCATGGGTTGAATGTATTAATGTTAGGCTGACAAGAAGAGAAATAGGAATCGAAAGGAGCTAACTGTTAACATTAAAAATTCACTTAGATAGGAGCACCTGAAATAGATACCTTAGGGTCTAGTGCTATAGTCCAATTTGGGTGCTATATTCTTGAAGGAATATGACCTATGGGGATGGAATCATCACTAAAAATTATTTTTAGAGGAGTTGGAATCACTATATAAAAGGATACATATGATTGGGAATTAGTGAAAAGATGCCTATGAGGGTCATGAGAGCAAGCAAGAGGGACCTATGGGTTGGGTGTCATAAGCCACACTTAATTTACTAATTTTTATATTTTATATGACTACATTTACCACCCGCTTCCCCCCTACCCCCTCTTTATGTTAGTGATGTAACAAAGTAAAATACTAGGATAAAGGAAAAATAGGTGAACTTACCTACAAGGGTGAAGGTGATGAAGATGTGTGATGTTGAGTATGCATAGAGAGAGAATGCTATGAAGTGTAAATCTATAAGATAAAACAAATAGTGTATTAGTTCTTACTAGAAATGTTATATCTAAAATAAGAACATACAAATCTAGGTAAGAGAGAGGAAGAGAAAGGAATGAATACACCTCATCAGGTACATGAATCAATACAAAACCTATTGCAATGTTAAGTGATGTTAGTTGATGCTAAATAATGCTAAGTATGTGTTGTACTAAGAGTAATATTATGAATGGAGCTGAGTGCTCAATTACCCAAGAGTGGCTCAAGAATGTAAAGGCTAGCCCTTTGGCTCCATCATCACCCGCTAAGTGAAGCTATGTGATATTTCATGTGTTAATTGATGTTTGGACTATGTGTCTAATCCCTCTAAGTAGGTGGCTCAAGACTACAAAGTGTAGTTAGTCCTTTGGATCCATCATTGCCCTATGAAGTGAAGCTATGAACTGATACCGAAATGAAATGTGTGTTGTATGAGATGGATCCTGAATCCCATGAATGTTCTGTAATCTAACAATGTGGCATATATAGCTAAATTTATGTTGGAAACTAGGCCACTCTTGGCCATTCTAAAATGTGGAGATTAGGCTTGTATTAAAGCCACTCCAAAGCTGAGCATTAGGCTTATATGAAAGCCATTCCAAAATGTGGAGGTTAGGCTTGTATGAAAGCCACTCAAAAATTATGCCAACCACCTATAGATGGAATAAGGCACATAATTATTGAGAATGTTTGGGGAATATACTAAACTCAAAAATAAAAGAAGACAAATGTGCCATGCACATTTCCCCCAATCATTGGTGTCTAAATCATGGATTTTGATCTATAAGTTATACCAACTATCATATCTAAAACTAGAAGTGAGAGCCATCATGCCATGCATGATGCCCCCTATATCTATATTCTTTTAGAAAAACTATATTAAAACTATTGTATCTAAATTGGTTTATAGTGCAAAATTGTAGCTAAACCTACTTTTGGAAAACCTAAGTTTTTGTTGTATGTATAGGAACACCAAAAATGGAAACCCTACTATCTAGTTCTATAGTCCAATCTTGGCACTATTATCTTGAGCTAATTTTGATGACTATTTTATAATTTTCACTATTTGCCTGGTCTGTTCTACTTAGTTTGAAGTTTGGTTGTTGTTTTGGGTGTTCTAAAAATTGATTTTTTGACTGTTAGGATCTTTATCTCTATGATAAAACCCTTATTTGTTTCCCCCTCTTCTGAGGGTAGGAATGAATAGCTTTTAATGATATTCCTTAGAAGAAAGATCCCTAAAAGTGTGTTATGCTATAAAATACATGATATAACAATGTTAATCGATAAGATATCTCAAATTATATCATGATTTGTAATGAGAGATTATTAGAGAAATAGGGGTATGCCTAGATATATATAACAATGCAATAACATGTGCAATATATTGAGTTTAAACTAAAAGTCTAGTTAGTTTTTAGTTATCAAGGAGGGATAGAGCATGATGTCCATCATGACATCCAAGAAAGAAATATAATGCATGATGTGGATCATGTAATTGAAAACAATTGAAAATAAATTAAGTAACAAGCACACAAGGCAATAATCAAGAAGCATACAAGAGTGGCCAAGGGGCCAAACAAACAAGGGACATGAGAACATGTCACTCAAACTAGAAGGCAAGCATACAAGGCATGTTCAAATGCCACATACACATATAATTGAAACATGAAAAGTTGGCACAAGGGCCACAGGCACATATAAGAATACAAGCAAAAGACATTGGCAAATTCCCTAAGGCACACACAAGAATATAAGTAGAGGATATTGGCAAATGTCCCAAGGCACATACATGAGACAAACAAGAACTGAGAAATGCGATTAGATATAACTACATAAAGTAAGAAAGGAAAGCATATAATATACTGGAAATATAATCATATCTAACTAATCAAATAAATAAGTGAAAGTATGAAAGACGTGTAGTACAATAATAGGTATATGTTAAGAAATACATGAGTGTTATATATTAGTGAGTATCGATAAAGTAATATGTGTAAGCTAGTAAGTAATATACATCAATATGATAACTAGAGTGTGTGATGTAGGAATGACATAACCTAGATGGTGTAATAATGTAGAAGATGCCCCCAATGGGTATTCATATTGATATATGTATCAAATGTAGAATTAAGATGCCCCCTCAATAGGTAGAATGAAGTGATCAAGGATCTAAATGTCACTGCACAAACTCAAACAAGATCAAGTGAATTATGGTAATGTAGATAAATTAACAAACAATAACATATAATAAAAAAATGTAAGTCTAGCATAGTAATAGAAATGTAAAGCATGAATAATGCATTTAATTTGAATGTTTTTATATTTTGAGTTATTTTGTATTATTTTTATACTTTGATATATTTGAATTTTTTTTGGTATTTTGAAATTTTTTATTGTTTTTGGTATTTTTGGTATATTTGAACGTTTTTTGAATTTTTAGAATAAGCTATGTATAGTCAATTATAAGGAAATTACGTACAATAAATACTAAGAAACTATGTACAAGTAATTGAAAAGAATTTATATACAAGTAAGCTGGTAAGGGATGATACTAATTGATGAGTCTCATGGGAGACTCCCTATCATAGTGTCCTATATTAAGGAAGGGGATCATGTATGATTGTGAAGAACAATAAAATGGTAGTGACTATGGCTCTGAAAGTTGTATATGTTGTAAATGATCTAAAATATCTAAATTAAAAATTGATTGTGGGGTCCTCCTATAACTCTAAGAAGTGGATCAATTATAGGGATCTTAGGGACCCAATTGGTAGTAGGAGAAGCTCTTTGAACATGTGCTTTTTATGTAGAGGCATGATACCTCAATGATATTGCCTTAGGTGTGAACATTGTAGCTAAAAACTATCTAAAATCTTGAAACTATGGTTGCTCTAAAAGAGACCTCTATGTAAGTGTATGAAATTTCTATGTTGATGATGGAGGCCTCAACTATGTCTAAATCTGAATTGGCAAAAGAAATAAAATTGGTGGAGAAACTAAAACTTGTGACTACAAAATAGTTTATAGATCTAAAGTGGGGAGTGGTAACTCATATGGAACTCCACCAAATATGATAGATTGATTAGTATGAATCAATTTCATGCATATGTGAATTGTAGAAGGCATTGTTCAAAGTTTTTAAATCCATGGTCGACCAAGTAGCATATCAAAAAATCTTACACTAGGAATAATAGTAAATGGTGTGGCCACATGTGTTGGACCAACCTATAGAGGAATTAAAATATCACACAATGAACTCTTTATGTATCCACTAAATCTATTGATAATTGTGATCATCAGGGTAATATCCTGCTCAGAATATCCCAAATGCTATAGTAATGTCATAGTGCACATGTTTACACTAGATCCATTATCTATGAGAACACTCTAAATATGATGATTAAGAATGTAAGCTATGATAAAGAGTACATGATAATATGAATCATCATCAACTATCTCCTACTCTAAGAAGGAGATGGAAGGTCTAGCTAGAAATCTAAAATTATATATACCAATCATGTTGCTCAAAGTATATAACTCAACTAAAGGTGCTCTATATGTATCTAGTGGGGGAAGTGTATGATATACATGGTGAACCCTTGATGTGTCATATGTTTCTTGTTTGGAATGTTATGGAAAAGTATTTGAGAATATTTTCAAATCTATATCCTATGTTTGTTTTGCTTGAGAAAGCTCAACTGAAGTACCAAGACTAATAATGTTACCATCTATCAAGTCTTGTATCTTGTGTCTCAATCTAATGCATCTATTTCTTATATAGATTGGTTCCCTATGAAATTCACAAAATGCATGTTGATCATATCCCCATGGAAGAGGCTTTCTTGGATCAACTTCCCAAATAGGAGGGAGAGATATGATATTACATTCCAAAAGCTGTTATACAACTTTGGTTAGAGGAACTAGTAGATTGATAAAGGTTTGTCAAGGAGGTGCTAATAAAACCACATGCTGAGGGGCTCTGAAGCCACATTTATTATAGGTTGATTTTGACTTTTGTTATCATTGACCTTAACTTTGTATGGGACTTTGATGTTATTCTTGTTTTTTATTTTTAATATACTTGTGTAATTGATTTTTCCCATTGAAATAAGTTTGAATTCCCTTTATTTTAGTGTGTGACATAATTCAGTGAAGGAAGAGAACCTTTTGAACATTATTGATTCATGTAAATCTAGTAGAAGACTCTATTTAAAAATATCTTGTAACTCTTGATTAGCCATGGGGCTAGTCATCTTAGCCAAAATAGTCTTATATTAAAGAACATAATCTATGAGATGCTCATTTAACCTTTGTTTCTATTGTGCAACTTGGGCATAAGAAACCTTATCACTAATGTTAATGTTGAATTGATCTAGGAACATGTCAGCTAAAGGATTGAATGCATTGACTGGCTAATTTGATAGATTATAGAACCATTGTAAAGCATAACCCTTTATAATATATGGAAATAGCTTGGTTAGTAACTAGTCATTTGGCACATAGTCCAAGCATGTTGAATGAAAATATCTCAAGTGTGTCCCTGGATCACCCTTTCCATCATATAAAGTGATCTTGGGTTGAATAAAACCTTATGGAAAAGGTGTAGAAGTAATATGATATGCCAATGGTGTATGTAGTAGAGCAAAAGAATCTAAATTCTATGTAGGTATATAGGTACCTTTATCAATATGTATGACCTTGGATTGAAAATATATTATCTCTTTCATAAGGGTTACCACATCAGGAGACAAGGATGTACTAATTGTATTTGGTGGCATAGAGGAAGGTTGGGATACTATAGGGGGTTGTTGGACATAGTTGCCCCCATAATGTGATTTATAATTAGATGTGCTAAAGGAATTGAAGACTCAACTTGCTTAACCTTTTTAATTTCCATGATAGCTTTTTAGATAATAGTATGATCTCAGGGCTGTTCGTTAAGTCTTTCTTGAAAACTTTGTAGGATAAAATCTTTGTTGAGGATAAATTCATTATCAATAATAGGTAGAAGTGTATCATGAATATAATGTGGTAGGTCTTGAACATCGGTGTTTGTATCATCATTATTATTCTGATATTTCTCATTGTCAAAATTATCCTCATTTAAATTGGTGTAATATGGATGTGTAAAATCTATAGTAGGAATCTAAGCTGGTTGTTTATCGATGGTATATTGTCAGGTTGTAGGAATTTGGGTGACTTTGGGAGGGTTGTCACTAAGTCTTAAAATTAATCTCAGAGGAAGATTTGTAAGGAGCTTAGGTGGCATAAGTAAAAAAACTTGAATAATGGAAGAGATTAAATAGATATAATCTAAACAAGGAACTGGAATATGCATAAAAAATGATACGAAGTTCATGAATATGTAAGGTGATACCTCAAGAAGAAAATAAGAGATAGTACATGCAACTAGGGTTGTGAATAAAATTATTTTAAAAATTACTAATGAATTTTAAAATTTGATTCAAATTTTTGATTTAAATATGTAAGTAAAAAAATTTAAAAAATATAGAAAAAATACTAGGAAAATACTGGGACCTAGTATGGGCAACTAGGGTTTGAAAGAAAATTATTTTAAAATTACTATGATATTTTAAAATTACTATGAAATTTTAAAATTTAATGATAATTTTTTATTTTATTATGCAAGTAAAAATTAAAAAAATATAGGAAAAATCAGCAGGAAATTTACCCTAGGGTTTCTAGGGTTTTTATGTGCAAACAAAGTAAGTTGGATTCAATAAATGATTTAACTATTTTGGGAATATTGGAGTCTTAATTAAGGGTCTAAGTTAAGTAAATAAATAAATAAATATGCAATAATTAATCTAATGATATGTGTAATTTTATTATAATTTGAATCTTTCTAAAAATAGTAATAAGCGAGAGAAAATAAGACTTAGTTGGAAACTGATTAAGATGGCTATTGGAGGGTCTAGAATTCACTATGTAAGACTGGGACACTGTCAAAAATTAGGATCCATCCTTAATTTTATGAAAGGACATGAGTGACAAAATAGGACACCCTAGGGTTTGATGCTATAGTCCTCTTTTACCACTATTGTCTAGGAGATTTGAGCTTTCTAGGTTTTATTTTTTGTGTCCATGTGAGCTTGCCTATGAAATTTTGACTGTTGGATGTTCATATAACTCTCTATATATCTAATTTAGTCTTCAAACCCTATACTCCATTATGTTTTGACAGAATTTGAGGAATAGATGGGGTTAGTGTGTGTAATATTCACTAAATATGTATCCACACCCCTTATGTGGGCACATTGCCTACATACCAATACTTTGAAGAGGGATCAAGAAATATGTAGTTCTCCCACTTGATGTGTTTTGTATAATAGTGTATATGAAGGTGAAAAATGCTAAAATGGGTGTGCTTGAGGTGGCTAGGGACTAGTGTAAGGATTCAGATGAACTTGTATTATATTAGATGGTTGTATATAGAGAATAGGGAAATATGTCTGAGTAGTCTTGCTTACTTTATGATATTTTCTAACCCCTTATAAATGAACTTTGAATGGGATTTTATAGGAATATATTGGTCATCGGTCAAATGAATTCATGTTAGGTTGATAAGAAGATGAATAGGAACCAAAAAGAATTGATCATTGATGGTAAAAATGCACTTAGATAAGAGTGCCATAAATGGACACCCTAGGGTCCAATAATGGGACCTGGGGGGGATGGAATCATCACTGAAAATGTTTCTTGGAGGAGGTGGAATCACTATTTGGAAGGCTACAAATGACTAGGAATTTATGAAAAGATGCTTATGAGGGTCATGAGAGCAAGCAAGAGGGACCTATGGATTAAGTGTCATAAGCCACACTCAAGTTAACAATTTTCAAATTTTATATGACTACATAAGGAAGGAAAATTATTGAAACTAATGGTTGAGCACTTAGTGATAAGGAATTTTGTTCATCTCATAGAAGAAATAATGCTAGCCAAACTTCTCTGGTGTGACATATTTTTTCACACTCACTACAATAACATCCATAAAATTCATAAAAAAATATGTCTTAGGATTATCGACTCTTGAAAAAACATTTAAAGATGAGAAGCTTCAATTTTCATGAAACGATCCTTTCAAAACTTAGAATGGAAAGTTAACGATATTTTTTATCTAATTCAATTTGATCTATGTTCTCTCCCTATCCTCTCTAATGGTGGTAAAAAATAATTCATGTTATTCATTAATCACTACATTAGGATGACATGGATATATTTATTGAAAAATAAATTAGAAGCCTTCAAAACATTTCAAAATTTTCAAATCATGGTTGAAAATTAAGCCCAATCCAAAATTAGCACTCTCAATATTGATAAATGTGGTAAGTTTAGTTCACAATTGTTTGAAACCTATCTCAAGAAAAAAAAATCATCATCTCATAGTGCATTACACATTGCCAAAAAAAGGATTATGTCAGCATATGAACTATACTATCATGAATATGGTTTGGGCAATGTTGTTCTTCAAAGAATTAAATTTGTACTTCTGGGTAAAATCAACATAAACATAAGTATAAATTCATAACATGTGACCATAAGCATCCCTAAAAATTTATACTCCATATGAATTTTATTTTGCTCATTTTCTATTAGTGTGACATATTTAGATTTTTTTTATCATGTGTTACACATTGATCCTAAAGGAAAAAATAAATAAACTAGTACATAAAAGTCACAAATGCACAATTTTGGGATACTTTGAGTCTTCAAAATCATTTAGGATATATGATAAGAACACAAAAAAAAATTCATTGAAATGGATGTCATCTTTTGTGAAATTGTAAAGGATAAGTAAAGCATCAGTCATTATTTGAACTAATTAGAAAAATATGCCAAATTTGATGTTTTCAAGGAGAT